>KZ111572.1:0-98711 GCA_002120315.1 Hypoxylon sp. CI-4A
TTTTTTATTATTAATATTAATTTAAATTAATTATTTTTTAAATTTAATAATATATTAAATAGCGTTTTTAATTTATTAAAAACTTATTAATTTATATTTAATAATTTATTTTTTATTTATATTTTTAAATATAATAATAAAATTATAAATAAAATTAGCATAATTTTTAAAAATATTTTTAATGCTTTTTTATTATATTTTAAAATATATTTTATTATTTATATAATTATAAAAAATTAATTTAAATCACTTTATAATTTTTTTTATAAAAATAATAATAATAATAAATATTTTTTATTTGAAAATAATAAAAATTTTATTATAAAAATTAAAATATACGTTAAATTAAATTAAGAAATTTTTAAAATTAATATTTTTATTATATTTATTAAAAAAATTAAGCTTATATTTTTTAATTAATTTAACTTTAATTTAAAGTTTAAAAACTTCGTTATAAGCATTTTTTAAAGCTTAAATACGTTTATTAAATTCATTAAAAATTTATATATTTTAAATAATAAATATAATATTAATTCGTTTTAATATTTTTTAAAAAAATAATAAATTAATTAATAAAATTATTAATTTTTAAATAAATTTAACGATTTATTTTTTAAAATTTTTTCATAAATTTAATATAAATTCGTTAAATAATAATAATTATAATAAATTAAATAATTTAAGCTTATTATCGTTAAAAAAATTATTTATATAAAATAAATTAATTAATATTTAAATTAAATTATTAATATTAATTAAAAAATAATTAAAATATTATAAGCTAAAAATTTTAATTTAAAAATAATAACACGATTTATTTAATTTAAATAAAAATAATTTAATTAATAATATTTTTAAAAAAAACTTAAAGATTTTTTTTATATTTATATTATTAATATATAATTATTATAATCGTAATATTTTTAATAATTTTATATAAGGAATTATTATAATTATAACGCTTATAATAATTTAAAAAAATTATATAATTTTTATTATTATTATTTAATTATTATATATATTTTATTTATAAATAATTAAGCTTTTTTATTAAGCTTTTAATTTTAATTCGTAATAAATATTTAAATTTTATTTTTATATATTTTTATAAATTTATATAATTAAAAGATTTTTAATATAAATTTAATTATTTTATATTATTATTAATTTATTTTAAAATTAAAAATAATTTTTTATTTTTTTAATATTATTTAAAATAATAATATAAAGTTATTTTTAATTTAAAAAATTTTATTAATAATTATATAAATGCATTTAAATTTTTATATAACGTTATAATAATTTATTAACGTTAATAATATATAATAAACGTTATAAATAAATATTTTTTATTAATTAATAATTTTTAATATTAAAATTATTAATTTTATTTTTTATAATTTTATATTTTTTAAAAATTAATAATTAATATAATTTATTTTTATATAATTATTTATATTAATATATATTTTAATTTTATTTATTATTTAATAAAAAATAATATTAATATAAAAATAAATTATTATTTTTATTTATAAATTATATTTCATAATTTTTAAAAAATTTATTATAAAGCTAATTTTTTTTAATTTTTAATTATCTTTTATTTTAATTTTTTTAATTTTTAATTTTATTTTTTTTATTAAAAAAAAAGCGTAATTATAATTATTTTTTATTGTAATTATTTTATCCGTTTTTTTAAGTAATAATTTATAAAATATTTTTAATTTTAATATATATAATATTATTTTCGTTTTTCTTTTTTATTTAATAAATTTTTACATTAAAATTTAAATTAATAATTTCTTTAATTATTTTTATATTTATTTTTATATTTATTTTTTCGATTATTTTTTTAATTATATTTATTATTATTGTTTTTTATTAATTATTTTTAAATAAATTTTTATAATTATTTTTTTATTTTTTATTAAAAATTTTATTATTATAAAATTAATATTATTTTTATAAAAATATTATTTATAAATCTCATTTAAATTAAATTTTATTTTTTTAAATTTATTTAAATAAAAATAAAATTTATAATAAAATTTAATATAAAATAAAAATATAAATTATTATTTTATTATTTTATTATTTTAACATTTTAATAAATTAAAATATATATTAAAATTTTATAAAAATTAATTATTAAATTATTTTATTTTTTTTAATTATTTAATAATTTAAAATTCTTTATTATTAACGTTTTTAAAAATTAATAATATTTATTTTTTAAAAATAATTTAATTATTATATATATAGTTTTTTTTTATTTTAATTAATTTTATTTTAAAATAATATTTTTAAAGATTTTAAGTTTTATTTTTCATATAATTAAAAATATAAAAAATTTATTTTTTAATTAATTTAAATTTTTTTAACGCTTTTTAATATATAAAATTTAAATTTTTTAATTAATTTTCTTAAAATTAAAAGTTTTAATTAATTTTAAACGTTATAATATTATATATTTTTAAGTTTATTTTTTTTATTATTAAATTATTTTAAATTATTATTAATTTTTTAATTTTATTTTTAACTTATAAATTTTTTTAAAAAATTATTATTATTTATATTATTAATTTTTTTTATTAATTAATTAAAGTATTATTAAATTTCTTTATTTTTTTTTAATTTTATAAAAAATTTTTAAATAAAAATTAATTTTATTTATTTATTTTAATTTTTTTATTTTAATTTTTTTATTTTAATTATTTTTTATAAATTTATTATTTATAAAATTATCTTTATTTTCGTTTTTTTAACGATATTAATATTTTTTTTTAATGAAAATCATGATTTTAACGTTTATTTTTTTAATTATTTAATATATATTATTATTAAAATTATTAAATTTATTTTTATTTTCGTTAAAAATATTTTAATATATAATTAATTAAAAAATTCTTTTATAAATTATTAATTTTTAAAATATAATTATTATTAAATAATTAATATTAAAAAAAATTATAAAATTATAAAATATTTAAATAATTAAATAATAATAAAAATAATATAAAATTTTTTTATATTTAAATTTTAATTTAAAAAAATTTTCTTATTTACGTTATTATTTATAATTATATAACCGGTAAAAATTACGTGAAATATTTTAAAAATTTTATACTTTTTAACGTTATTTTTTATTTTTATCGCTTTAAATAAATATTTTTAAATAACTTTATTTTATAATAATTTTTTTTTAAAATTTAAAATTTTTAAATTTTAAAAATTTTATAAAAATAACATAAAATTAATTAAAAATAATATTAATTTAATATTAAAATAAATGAATAAAAAAAAGTTTTATTTATATATAAAAATAATAAATTAAATATATTTTATAAATTTAAATTTAAATTAAATGAAAAATATTTTAATTTTATATTTTATTTATTAAAAATTATTAAATATTTTATTATTAATTAATTTTATTAAAAAATAAGCTTTTAATTTAAAAAAAATATATAAAATAAAAAGTTTTTATTTAAAAATATATTATATATTTTTATATAATTATTATATATATATATATATATATATAACGTAATAATATATAAATAATAAATATAATTAATATAATAAATAAAATAAATTTAATAAATATATAAAATTAATAATATATAAATATAATAAATAATATAAAAATTATTAATAATTAATAAAATTTAAATTATTATAATATATAATTTTAAATATATTTTTTAAAATTTTATTAATAAAAATTTAAAAATTTAATAAAATTTCTTTTACTTTTTTATTTAAAAAAAATAATCATTTAAATTTTCTTATAAATTAATAAAAATTTTTAAAGCTTTTTTAAAAGTAATATTTTTTTTTAAATATTAAACATTATTTTATTATAATTTTTACCCAGTTCGGCACCACGCGTTTTAAGAATCTCATGAATTTAAGAAACCCCACGGCGTATTCCACGTTTCCTACGGGGTCGGTTACTCTCTCCGGGAAACCGATACCAGCACCGAAAAGTCCTGGTAAAGGGGTACCTGCTTCCGACTCCTGGAGGGCGCCTGTTTCGTTGTCGAGCTTGACGTTATGCTTTAGGCCTGGTAATGTTTGTCTCGTGAACCCAATCGCCTGAACGACATAGTCGCATTTTGGCATCTCGCGCAACATAGCCTCCTTCTCCTGGGCAGGACCACCCGAGCAGTCGACGCGACTTATGACTTTTCCCACCTTGCTATGTGAAAGTCTATCACCGTCGAGATGCTCCCGGGCAAACTGAGCTGCTGACCCCTTGAGTCCCGTGTTATCGTATAGGATCCAGGTTCCTTTGTCCACGGCATACTTGAGCTGCGTCGTACGGGAAAACCAACGTACACGAAGTAGAGGGTGTGAGTCTCGAGCCAAGTTAAATAGATTCATCAGGACAAGGATGGCACTGTGGGAAGCACCAACAACGCCTATGTAAACCTCTTGGTCTCTCGGGAGTGTCTCCGCAAGGAGCGACGGTTTTAGACCTACATCGAGATCCAGAAATGGAGGTGTTTTTGACATAGGTGAAGGTAAGGCGGCCACGGTTGGTGATGAGCCAGTGCAAAAGACGACGAGAGGTGCTTTCAGATTTTGCGTCTCGTCACGGGCATCGTCTTGCACGGTTAGAGACCATTTCGAGCTTGGGGCGGACCATTCGGTATCGACCACGGTACCCTTCCAGCTAACCACTCGATCGTGCTTCAGTAGACCGTCGGACAGCATTTGTAGCATGTCCCCTGCGTAGTGTAATGAGCAAGTGTCATGTTCAGGAAGGTCTTGCAAGGCAGTGATGGCATTAGGCTTCGAAGCGGTTTCAGCGATTTTTCTGAAGGGTTCAACGGCAGTGCCATAATCGAGGAAAAAGGCTACTTTCGTATTGCTCGGCACCTCTCTATACCTAGCATTGATGCGGCCGCCTTTGAAAAGAGGATCTATCCATGCTATGGAAGAGTCGGGGCGTAGCGTTTCAAGGAGGTTGCCCACAACAGCGATGCCGGCTGCCCCTCCACCGACAACTACGGCGTCTGGCTGAGGATGTGTAGAACTCGAATTCTTTTTCTGGGTGGTGCTAGTGAAGTTGCGATGATAGACGATAACTAGGGGGCTAGCGGAGATGCGTGTTTTCGGCCGAGAGATTCCCAATGGTGCTGAAAGTTGTTGCTTCACCGCATGCCTCGTAAGAAAACACCGGGCAGTGTTCACCCTTGATACGGAAATGGACATGGTGTTGTAAGCAATGAGATAAGATCTATCTATTAGATATTTACATGTGAAATTAAATATGCAGCCATGCAGAATTTTTATCAAATAGGGGTCTTCCAGGGAGCCCGATGATCGGGTAGAGTTTAGCGCAAACGATATTTTCGGCGCTCGGCTACCACCGCCAAGGCCCGCTCCCCCCTTTCGTATCTCTCCGATATAGGCTGTCGGCGGTAAACGGTCGGGAGCCGCCTTGCGTCATCTATATCAAGACACAAACACCTTTCCCTATTATTGCCAACTATCTACATCTTCATAAACGTACAGTTCTTAAACAATTATTTTTCTTATTATTTACCATCACTATCTGATCTGAATTTACAAACAACCATCACCATGTCGCAAGTTGAAGTAGAGCCCCTCACTTTTCCGGACACCTCTGGTGTAAACTTCGGAGCTGTAGTTCGCGGTGTAGATACCGCCAACATCACTGGTAAGGTTTATATATGATCAATGCTTTTCGTGACTTGCTACTCTGAGTATTGGGAGAATACCCGTCAAATCGGTAACCTCCTTTGGTAAGCTCCCCTTTGCCTGGATATGCTTGATTACAAACTTACACTTTGCAGATGCTGATTTCAACATTATTCGCGATGCACTGTACACACACCAGATCCTTGTGTTTAAGGACCAAGGTGGCACGTCACCTAAAGCCCAGTTCGAGCTGACTCGGCGATTTGATCCTGCTGGCACTTCGTACGGTCACGGCAAGACGATTGATGCTAAGCGCAGCATCTTGCACCCGGATCTCAAGACTATACCTCACCAACCGCAGGTTCAAGTCATTGGGAATGGCTTTGTGTCTGAGTATGAAGGTCTAAAGGATGTGAGACTCAAGCACCCACACCACAAGACCTTCCATGCAACTACCATTCCTGACGAGGAAGATCTCGACTTCACTCGCTTTTATCGATGGCATATCGATGCCGCCTTATATGGCCTTGCTCCTCCCGTGGTCACCACCTTGCTCGCTGTGAAGGTTCCAGATGGTCGCCGGCAGATCTGCCGTTACGACGACGGAACAGGTGACGAGTTGGATGTACCCCTGGGCACTACCGCGTTTGTGTCAGGTTACACCATGTACGATCTTCTCACCGAGGCCGACAAGGAATTCGCGCGCACGACCAAGGTCGAATATGCTCCTCACCCTTACATCTGGATCAGCAACGCGAAGTCTCGCCCCGATGGGCTTGGCATGGTCTCGCAGGGCCTTGAGATCCCATTGGAAAACTTACCCCCCATCGACGAAGATAAAATCCAAGTGCTACCCCTTTGCTGGCGTAACCCCGTGACGGGCAAGCTCGCTCTTCAGGTGCATCCATCGCCAGCTCGAAAACTCCACTTAGCAGATGGGACTGTTGTCGATGACCTTACCAAAGTTCGCGAAATCATACACCGACTCCAGCGTCCAGGTATAGCACCCAAGATGGTGTACGCTCATGATTGGAAGGAGGGTGACTTGGTGCTTTTCCACAACCGTGGCTTACTTCACTCCGTGGTTGGCGCGTTTGCCGAGGATGAGGTTAGGTTATTCAGACAGTGTAACATTGCGGCTAGCCACTTTCCGGAGGGCTCGGTAGACGAGCATTGATGATTTTCTGGGGTCCTCTCTCGTCTGTAATGATTTAGCTATGGAGGCAATAAGCGAAGAGTTCACAGTTCCTGTTTATATGTATGAAACAGTCACATCACAGTAAGCACCATAATCTCGAGGTCAGTGGCGCTTGATTCTAGTAAATAACCCAAAGTGAGACGGATATATGGAATGAATTGCCAATGTATCTACCCAACAGTTAAGAGTTGCTCATAGAATGCCCCGACATTATTGTCTTTGTCGCGAAGGTGAATTTCTAAGATCCAATGCCGTTTGTTTCCATCTTTGCCAGGATTTCCCATGGACTCATCATTGCCCTTCGTAATGTAAAGTGCGGTCTTGTCTCGAGGGATGCGCTCATGCGGGAACAAGCCGACAAGGTGACCGGCCAGTTTGGCCCCAAACTCCCACCCAGCGTTGCGGGCTTCTTCGCATGCAATTTCATAAAGCTGCTCTCCTGTCATTTCCGGATTCTCATGGTACCGCGACTTGACAACGCTCCACACGGGCGCGAGCGAGTCTCGTAGCCGTTTTTTATTGGGATCATTGCCCAGCACGAATGTACGTGCGAAATCGGCCTCCCAGGCCTCAAAGACTGGTCCGAGGTCGACATAAAGAATATCATCCTCCCCAATTATCCGATCAGGGGGGTTCTCTTCAAATGGCAATAAGGTGTTTGGTCCGCTCCTAACCACTCGCTTGTGCCAATGTGTTTTGACACCGTGACGCTCGGTGCCAAGTTTGTGAATTTCGTCGCTCAGGGTCTTCTCGCTGATGCCGGGCCGGACAAGCTTCTGTTCTATCTCTTCGAACAATTGAACGGCCTTGTTCTGGGCATCGAGGAGGTAAGCTGCTCGCTCTTGCTCCGTAGCCGTAGCCATGGTGCAGATAGGTGTGTATACCTAAGTGATACTTGGCAATTCGTTGGTTGGTTAAATCTTAAAGAATTGAATACGATTGTTACCTACCCATGATCTTGATTATTTGGGTGCTGAGGGGTAGTATACCTTACCAAGCACCTCCTATCGGAGTTGCTCATTGAACTAGAACTAACCTATTAGGTACCCCATGATCCGTTGCTTATCTTGTGCGGAGATGCACATGCATGTAACATGATCTATACCCACGCGGATTGCAGCCATGGCTTATTATTTGGCACATTGACTGAAGGAGAAAAGGGGAAGCTGAACAGTCATACGGACGGTTGAGCCATCTATAGTATTACGTATGAGTATTTGTAATAAGTGAAAGAATTTGGGTATAATGAATGAGCCAAATCAAGTTAATGTATTCTTACCTATGGATGGAAGTTCCCTTGCCACTGGATCTGGTCTAATGTCTGGACATAACCGTATCTCTGTGGACTGATGACATCCATAGAGGATAGCGAGCAATTGCAAGACGAAATAATGGGCAAAAAATCGACACTATCGACCCTCCCCATCGTGACTAGTCTATGTGAATAATCTATGTCTAGTTACCTTACCTTTCTTTCCTCTATCTAGTTCCTTATGATGTTTCATGTGGGCTCTTAGTTTAAGAAGCCCGGGAATAGATACTCGACCTTCTTCAGAGCCTCGGGATTCCGACCCTCAGGTTTGGTGCAAAACATGACGGCTCCCTTACTGGCACCCTCCCAGTGTTTGGCGGTGACTAGGTCGCTGTTTTCGTTCTTGGCTAGCTCATCCAACACAGCACCTACCAACCGGCGGGCGTTTTTGCTGTTGCTCTCCATGTAGTGCATGACCATGGACACATCGACATCCTCGGTCGTGTGCCAGCAGTCGTAGTCGGTAGCCATGCAGATGACCTGGAATGCCATCTCAGCCTCCCTGGCTAGCTTGGCCTCTGGCAACAACGACATGCTGATTACTGAGCCGCCCCAGGAGCGATAGAGATTCGACTCGGCGCGGGTCGAGAACTGTGGTCCCTCTGATTACCCAGCGGTGTCAGCAGACGCCTAAGGTGAAGTGATATTTTATAACATACCCATACAAATAGCAGTTCCCTTTCCGTGTAACACAACACCATCACCCTGCATGGACTTGGCGCATTGACGGACAACCTGGGCGATCTTGTCGTCGTATGGGTCGCCGAAGGGTACGTGTCCGACAAGTCCACCCTCGAAGAAGGTGAAGGGGCGGATTCCCTTGGTGCGATCAATGACCTGATCAGGGACAACAAAGTCCATAGGCTTGATCTCCTCTTGCAGGGAGCCAACAGCAGAGAAGGAGACGACACAACGAACACCGATATGGCGCAAGGCAGCAATGTTGGCGCGCGCAGGGATCTCGTGCGGGGCGTACTCATGATGAGCACCGTGACGGGCAAGGAATGCAACTGGCACACCGCCGTGCTCGAGGATCAAGATGGGCGCGGACGGGTATCCCCATGGTGTTAAGGGGTTGATGCGCGCAATAGGGGTATAGCCATCGATCTTATATAAGCCAGTACCACCAATGACGGCGATATGGACGGGTCCTATAAACGGGCAAGGAAGGTCATATTAGCTATCTAGTAACTTGGAAGTGAGGCTATCGTCAGATAGGGGGAATAATTAAGGCGATGGCGGGGGAATCGGGACATCTGTAGAAGCGCTTACGGTCGAAGGTCTCAGGAAGATCAGACATTGTCGCGAAGTTTCTTTCTTTGTTCTCTGGAGTTGACTTCTATGTAATATATTTCCCCTTTTATTATTCTGACGAGTCGATGTTGCGTTGTTTGTCGTCGTCGCGGTTGTGCAACTCGAGGTACTTCGATACAATTAAAAATTTATGTACTTTTACGATAAGGGATTGATATGCCCCTCCCCCTCACCCCGCTGCCCCCCTCATGCACCGCGTTTAACACACGTGCTTAGCCAACAGGTATTGCGCCATTTATTCCTACAGCTTCGTGTTAACCCCTTTACCATCTACAGGGTTAGGGTTAGGAATGGAATTTAACATTATTGAACAATTGCATTCATATATGAATGTGATACTATCTCGGTTTTCCTGGAACTACTTTCTCATTTTATTATTGTTATCCTACCTAGTTTCCATCGTCTGTGTTTTCGGATGCTTTTATAAAAAGAAAAGAATCGCCCCTTTCCAGCGGACATTTCCGTTGACGAGACCTATTATATATTCGACCAGTAGTACACAATATATTTAATCCTTCGAGCTACGATGATTGCTCACACTCAACAGAAGCAATGCATTGCAATAGAAGATTATAAAACAATTGGTTCACCTTAGCGTCACAGCGATCTGCCGGTACGATGTAGCCACCACCATGCCGGCTAATGGGGATGATTAATAACATCGTATCCGTTCCCGCTCCCAACTGGTACAAACTCCATTTGAAGAGATTATCGGTTAAGTGACGATATCACCGCTCCAGGCTGGACGCATCCTTGTCGTCATAGTGCTGCTCGTTATACCGGAAGAAATGATTGCGAGGGAGGGGAGCTGGAGATATGGTTGAAAGCTATGAGTAGCTGAGATGGCTTCTCTGTCAGCTATTACCTTCTACCTTCATTCACCTCCCAGAAATCTCTGCTCTCTTCTCCAACACGTATGAGCTCACTTTCGCTCATCCGTCATGATGTGTTTCGACTTAACATTAGAGGTGAGCCTTGTGTTGGCTCTCCTGCGATTTGGGCTTGCTCAGACGATCGTGGTGGATGGTCAAGTAATCAGTTAGTCAGATCGTCGTTCTTTCACTATCGAACAGACATAAAGATGCTTTCTTTCCTGGATGGGATAGCCTAACATTTGAGTATCTAAGACGCCGATGAATCCACTGTAGCTCCGGCTTTCGTAGCTGTCAATGCTTCCTCTTCCAACGCGACAGCTGAACTCTTTCCCGGAGAGACGCATCAGCTCACAGACGCAGTTCTGGCAAATCTCACTGGTCTTGGGTTAACTAATATCATCCTGTTTGCTTTCGGTGACCCTGCCACTGCCGCCAATGAATCCATAATTGGTCCCTGCAAGACCTTTCCCGGCGAATTCGTCGTGTTCCCGGGCGCCATTACCGATCGTGTTTTTGATCTCCTCCTAGGCGGAACTCTTATCCAGACGAAACCATTCGCTTCACCATGTTATAGCGACTATGGGAATCAAGACGATACTAGATGCGCAGAGATAACATCACACTGGTCGGATGACTCTACCATCCATACCAATGATCCGACGTCGATTAACGCGATTTTATTCGAGGGGACATCATGCGTGCCTCACACCGTCAACCCGTATGCGTTAAACTGTACCATAGGAGCGTATCCGACTATGTCGGTCAATGTTACAACTGTCTCGCAGATCCAGCTAGCTATCAACATAGCGCGCAATCTGAATCTGCGACTCGTCGTCAAGAACACTGGTTGGGATTATAGCGCGAAGAGCACGGGAGCAGGTGCCCTTTCTCTGTGGACCCATAACATGAAGGATATCAAGTACTATGAGAACTATGAGGAAGGTTCTTATAAAGGGCCGGCATTTAAGATGGGAGCTGGAGTCCAAGTTTTTGAAGCGTACGAAGCTGCGCATAAGTACAATCTTACGATTGTCGGTGCGGAGGGGAAGGTAAGATTTCGCATAATCTATTGTGTCAATAAGCACAACTGTCTCGATGAACATCGGACTAACTATTATATCAATAGACGGTGGGATTTACCGGTGGTTACATCCTTGGCGGAGGCCACTCTCCTCTGTCAAGCTTATACGGAATGGCAGCAGACCAGGTGAGTTAAATCTTAGAAGGTCCTTATTGCGCAGGCTAAGATTTCGGATAGGTCCTTTCTATAGAGATTGTAACAGCCGATGGTCGCTTCGTCACTGCTAGCGAAACCTCTAACCCTGACTTGTTCTGGGCTCTCCGAGGTGGAGGCGGATCAACGTTCGGCGTCGTGACGTCCATGGTCGTCAAAGCATTCCCTGAGATCCCGGTCACGACGATGAGCTTCAGCCTATCGAGCGGGGAGGAAATATCGGTTGACCAATTTTGGGAGGCTGTAAGAGCTTACTTTGAGGACTTCGCCAAGTATGTCGACGCCGGGAATTATGCCCATTTCGTTCTCAACGCGACAAGTGGCAGCTATGTATGGGATGTCGCACCGTGGGTTGCTCCAAACATGTCCACGGCTGAGCTACAGGCGCTTGCCGAACCTTTCTTTAACGCGATAGAGGCTATGGGTCTTGATTTAAAACCAGTATATCAGGAGTACACCAACTTCTATGATGCATGGGATAAGTCGTTCCCTCTGGAATTATGGGGTTCGAACCTTGCTCGATACGGTAGTCGCCTTTTCCCACGTGAAAATTGGGAGGATTCGACAAAGCTCTCTTCCACCTTCGAGGCGATCCGTCATGTCGTAGACAATGGCGGAGTGGTGTCTGCTTACAACGTTGCGGCGTCTCCAAAGACTGGATACCCGGACAGTGCAGTGAACCCAGCGTGGCGGCAAACTGTTCTCCACGCAATCGATATTGTCTCGTGGACCCAAGATATGTACACGGAATTGATCACAATCTGGAGCAACGTTCTCACATCGGATTGGGGCTCGATGTGGCGCTCGGTGTCGCCTGGTTCAGGAGCTTACCTTTCAGAGTCGGACTACATCGAACCTGACTTCCAGCGGTCATTCTGGGGTGATAAGTATGAGAGGCTGTATCAGTTGAAGAAGAAGCTAGATCCGTGGAGTGTGTTCTATTCCCAAAATGCAGTTGGGTCTGAAGACTGGGAGATGTCGGATTTCATCTTCGGAAACCTACCTTCGCAAAATAGCCGACTATGCAGGAAAGGAACGAGTCCTTCGCAACAAGGCAAGGCTCAGATTGTTCATTGAATTTGATTGTGGAGATTAGGTTGGTGATGGTTTTGTTGGCTACGTTGATTAGGTAAATATCCGGCCTGCCTATGAAAGTCATGGCTGGAGCTGTGATCGGCATCCCTCTCGTACTGGCTTGTTTGCGGGCTTGGAGCTCGAGATATAGGAAATGATTGTAGTCTATTCCAATACATACGACCATAGGATCTGGAAAACTCGGGATCCCGTTCGCTCTCCCATAGATAAGCCAGATACCGCTTGATTAGTAGTCGGGTCGGTGACGACCGGCGAATACCAGGTGTTGTATGTTTTTTGGTGTTTTTTTTCCTTTATTTTTTACCTGATGTAAAAATGGGGTTTCGTGTAGATTCTTTTTAGTGCTTCTTGTGGATCAAATAAATCATAGAATTCTTTTGTGTAACGGATTAGCTAAGGTGGGGGAGATATTCGGATAGAAAGATATGCAGAAAACGAGTTCCACCAATTGCCCCTCCCCCTCCATCTGTTAGCGCAGGTACCTGCTTAAAAATCCACCAACATCTTCAGGTACGAAGAGGCGTTATTAGAGAGCCCCACCAAACGCTGCTGTGAATCTTTTTCAACTTTTTATTTCAACATCAACTTCAACTTCAACTTCAATCACAACCACTTAACAATTTTATTACGAACATACCCATTTCTTAATTCGACCCAAGTCCCAAACTCCTTGCATAATATCCTATTCTATTCTATCCCTCGACTTCCTTACCCATCCATATCATTAAAAGTTGGCCGTGAACTTAAGCTACCATTTGCTTACTTTTCTATTTCTAACCAAGAACTTCGTGGCTGGGTTAGTTCTAGTTTGGTATGCGCTCTCACTAGACGGGACTTGATTGAATATGAGGTCGTTATGGCCTCATCTCCCACAACATCTAATTATCAGATAAACAACGAGGCCGCCATGTGGAAGAACGACTCTATCGAGGAGCGCATCTTCTGCGCTGCTCTAGTATGCTTAGAAGGCCACTATAATCAATCCCCCGTTATGGGACCCCAGTCTCTCGCCAAAGCCACCAGCATCATCTCGAAGACTCTCGAGAAAACTCATACATTCAAGGATGTCCGGTAAGCCACCTACTTCTTAACTTCCGCTGATATTGCCCGACTAACGCGCTTCTCATAGGGAAGTACTTTCAAGGAACATACGCGTATGGATATGGCTGCGTAGAGCTGTGTGTGCTGCCATATGCGATCTGAATGAGAAGTCTCTTGGCGTACGATCCAAACCTTTCATCCAGACCAGATTCCTCGACATTACTACTCCCGAGGTCACTGCTCTGATCATCAAGAACTACGTGCCTCTCAAGGAGGCCCTGCAGATGTTAAACAAGCTTATGCATGTTGCTCGCAACCTTCTCGTCACGACTGAGCCAGCTGTGCCGCAAGATTTATCAGCGGCTATCGAGTTCGACCATGAGGTCTATGAGGCGATATGCCTCTGTGTTAACGTTACTAGCAAGGGAATCGATGGAGAGATGCCAGAGGACGACGCCTCCAGGGCTAAACTTAACGAGATAACCGAGCTCTGTAGGTGACATGGTATATCTGTACACTTACCGTATCTGACACATTCTTAGGCAAAAAGGTGCTCGTAACATCCTTACAGCAAGCCCACAATTGGCTTTCCAAAAACCATCGCAACAAGATGCTATTCTGGTACAAGGTGCTGATAGAGTCACCCGATGCCGACAACAACCCAGGACCGGAGGATCGACATGAATCAGTACTTGAGTACCCCGCCCCTAGGAGTATTCATCTCCGCGATGAAATCTACAACTGGCTAAAGAGGTCGTCGAAGATGTGTGATGCAGCAATTGATATATGCAAGGAATACTACGACGCACAGAACACCGAAGTCAAGGATCAATGGTTATTCCACGACGACAATCTTCTTACCTGGAACTTTACACCGCCCGAAACGTGGGCTTGGCAACCTGACATTCACGACGAGGCCACTAAGGTAGTTTCGACGTGGAATCCCGAAGAGACCGACAAGTTCGAGCAGGATAGAGCGTACGGTCGAGTCTCACACGAGCTCGATAAGTGGTGGTCCGGTGCACGTATCCCCAACCCTAATGACTGGAGCCTCGCGATGTACTCGAGTATAGACACCGTTCCTCATCGTATCAAGGAGTGCGAGGCAGCTCTCATGCAACGCTATGCCGCGGCAGAGCCCCACGAGGACCCAAACGATGGAATTGAGCATATTGCGGACGACGAAGACAACACGGAGTGGCAGGGGCAGGTCCCTCAGGCGACCCAGACGTTCTCCCCGGACTACGATGAGTACGAGGAAGAGGCCGATGATGATGACTCGTATGGCGAAGGGCCCATGACTGGACTCCTTACTGAGGTTCCTAACATTCTCGACCCCAAGCAGATAGAGGCGCTTCACATGATCGTCAAGTCGTGCATACTCGATTCGGCCGGTTCCGGAGAGACCCGGTTCGGCGAAAATCTACAACAAACACGTTGCCGAATCTTCCTCGCTACCGATTGTGGAAGAAACCTCTTGAGAGAATTGCTCGTTTTCATCGCCGTGTGGGAAAAGGATGAGCAGTCTCTAATATTCCAAATTAGTAGTCAGATTGTCCAGGCCATTCACGAGAACTCGCTTATCCCATACGCATGGATGGCGCTCCGAAGCCCCAAGGATATTATATCGCCAGCACAAACAGTATTGCTACGACTTATCACATATTTGTTCCGCACGGCTTTGTCACCACCAAAGGACTACAATCCGCTGGCCGAGTCAAAGTCGGAAGACGTTGAAAACATCCTCGCAAATGAGGATATGCGCCTTGGAAAGATGCTGAACTATCTATATGGTCTGTTCCGTAGTCGTATCGTTCCGGAGTGCGTCGCCTTGATGAATATCCAAGGCGAGGTCCGCAGGGGCCGGTTGGATCCCGCCGAATTCCCAGTCGACAACTGGGACCTGGAACGGGCCAAGGATGGCTTGGTACAATACCTTGACTTCCTATATACTGTTGCCGATATCCCCCAACTCCGCCAACACTTGATTGACTATGAGGCAGTGTACGAACTTCTCAAGCTTCTTGAGGGTCTTGATGTCGGGGTTGAAAAGGCTCCATTCCCGGGGACCCGGCGAAACGAGCCCCCTACCACACCTCCCACAACAACGTCGACCCCCCAGGCGTCATCATCTAACAACCCACCACCCCCTCCTCCCCCGCCTCCGCCCATCTCCGACCCACCGCACGAGTTCCCTTGGTCTGGTATCAAAGGCCAGGTCCTATCCATCCTAGCTGCTCTCCTCCAGCCACCGCCCGGCCAGAACTCGCCGGGCAACCCCACAGTGCAGCTACAAATCCTGCAGCACAACGGGATCGTCGCGCTGCTCAACTGCTGCTTATACGACGACAACAACCGCTTCTGCCGTGAACGTACGCAGCTCTGTCTCAAATGGCTAATGGACGGCTGTCCGGACGCCTCGGCGTTTCTGCAGAACCTCGTCAGCGCGAACCAAGGAGGACAAGCACAAGCACAGCCGGTAACACGTCCGCCGGCGGGCGTTACGCAGAGCGTTCGGATCGATGGTGTTCCCGGTGAGGTCAGGGTTCAAGTACGCAGCTCCACCGTACCTTCGGGGGAGATCGGCGAGGTTGTGGGTGACGCGGATACAAGCATAAAACGCAACGAGGAGCTCGTTAATGATCTCTTGGGCAGGATCGCCATCGCGCCCGACGAAGACGAGACGGAAGATGATGACTTTATGTGATTGGTCGGAGGGATTAAGGGTGACAATTGTCATAAGTGACATCATTTGCGCGGGTTAGCCATGGGAGCTCTAGGTAGCATCGGACCGGCGTAAGTATCTAGGCTAAGGGAGGGATAAATTCTCCCGGTAATGCTTAAGGGGGCTTTTATCGATATCTACTTCACAATCCGATACCCACGCAAAATAGAGGAACACTGCCTCTTTTATTTGAGAATATAACATCCTCACGTCCCTGTGATTACATGAACGGACTTAAGATCCATGAGTTAAAGGCTGTGTGATAGACTCCTTACATGGTAATGAGTAGCCAGCAATAGCTATTCTATATGGGAAATTATCAGGATTAAATAACCCTCCCAGGTCCCTTTTTGCTTCAAGCCCCGGCTCTAGCCTACTCGCCTAACTTATAATTTCGAGTGAAAGGGGATCAGCCTATAGCAATGGCGGTTCATCGGTCGGCTTCGTAGATATCCTCTCGCCCCGGGTGGTGGGGTGCTTGGCCTTCAGATGGCCTGAGATTTTCAATCGCCTTATCCACCAACATATCCTCCTCACGTGCAAGCATGCCGAAAAGTATCGCCGACTCAAGATTGTCTATATCTCCTGAGAGGAGCCGAGACTTGATGAATCCATTCATCCCCTTTTCATGCTGCTCAAACATGACTCCCATAATCCTTGATGACTGGGATTCAGGGGTTTCATGCATAACTATTTTTTCCTTTGAGACTCCTCTACTAGTAGCAAGTCCGGTGGCTGGTGTAGGTGGGGAGTTCTGTGTAGGGGCTTTGCTTTCTGATTGTACTCGGGATAACTCTTTAGGAGGTATGTCGGATTGGGTGAACGCATCTTTATATTGGTGTTGTGAGATTGTATTTCGGGTGTTGTGGACAACTGTGTTATCGAGCCTCAGACTAGGACTGCTCCTCCCAAGTGTTACACTGGAACCTCTACCCAGTGTCGCGCTTGAACATCTATCAATGTCATTCGATTCGCCAATTCTTCTCGTTTCGATACCTTCCAGTGTCCTAAGTGTAGGACCCATATGATCTGTTGAACCTCCAGATCGGTTAACCCCATTGCTAGCACCATATTGGTTGGATCTTGTAGTTCTAACTGTTGTAGTTTGCTCTGTACTCTTTGATGAACGAACTCTCTCGATGGGCTCGTCTTCGTTACTAGAACTTTGCGTCTCATCATCGTCGAAATCTTCATGATGGGTGCTGGTAATTTGTGAGGAGGCTTCCTGACTGACTTGAGTTCCTTGTGAGTGAGATGGAGGAGGTAATGCGGCAGGTAGTTTGATTGTGATTTTCTTTACGGGCGGTAACTCCACCCCTGTATTATCTCTCCCTCTTTTTTTGGTTTCTACTGGAACACCTGTGTCTTGCTGTGAGGAAGTAGCTGAGCCGAGTTTCGGACGCCTGGCTTGCTTTGCATGATGGCTAGATTGTGCCTGTGAACCACGCCTGGCGACGCGACGTGTACTTTTAGGAAATCTCACGCCTTGCTCCCCGTCTTCTCTAGCTGGTTTGTAAGTAGCCGGTGGCCTTCGTAAGGGTGCGGCACGTTGATGCTCCTGTGGCCAAATTGGATGATGGGAATAGGTGGACACTGAGCGATATCCTAATGGAGGCATTTTCAAGAATGCAGAGGAAAGCGGCGAGTCATGGCGAATGGGTGGCGTCTGCATCGTGGATGTGTGATGAGTTTAAGAGTTTGTCCTGATCATTTAAAGGGATTTACTGATAATATAGATGTAAGAAGAACAGGAGAATACCTGAGCAACTGATACTATTATGAGTTTTACGCTTATGGTTGGGGGATGGGGTTACATTTGGAAGCATACTCATAGGAGGGAGGAAATACAAAATATTCAGTTGAGAAGGAAAGGAATGTGTGAGAGAGAGAGAGAGAGAGAGCCTGTTTAGAATGCAGGTAGCCAGGTAGTGTCTAAAGTAGGACCTACCTTCCATCCCTATATGAGATACTGAAGATGTAACTTCCAAACTGTTTGATTTCCTCTCATACCTGCCTGCTAATTATTGATATATTGATTGGGAAAGCATCTCTACGATGAAGTACTCAGGGTGGGTGCAACTGAATGCATTACCTAATGTACATTGGGTTAGGTACCTTGGTGGGTATCTACTTAGGTACGAAGGTCGCTGCCAAAAGTTTTAAGCATCTCTTGGATATCCATACAGTGTGAATGGAATGTTGCTTTATATCGTACCATTATACTTCTAGTGGGTTAGTGCTATTTATTCCAGTAAGATACCGCTATAATATAGCGGAGTTATAGCGCTTGTTCACCAAATTCTAGCGCAAAGACCACTATCAGGCGTGGCGCCTTAGCAGGTAAATAATACAGTAAATTATTAGCTGCCGGTCTTGTCGCGAACTGTGGGGAGGTCCAAGGGATGCTTAAAACTTTTGGCGGCGACCTTCGTACGTACCTAGGTATTGGAGCACAGACCATTACTAGTATTAAACGCCAAGACCAGCACCTATTGGACTACGGACATGCACTAAATTCTTTGGAAGCTACAGCGTTGGCGTACAATGCAGATCCACCAATCTTCCATTTTCGCGACTTTCCTTTCTTCACTTTTGCGACCAACGCGAATCGCACTTCATCTTTGCGCGCTACGCCGACATCATCCCCGCGTCTACCACAACCTCAACCCGAACAAACATTGATGCCAACTCTTCCGATTGTCGCATTTATTGGAAACTCACAATCGCGTCCCTAGATCCCGTTCGTCTTTTTAAAGCCCTTCTCTCGATTTCCTACGAATGCTACGAATGCATTGACGACTCTCCAATCGAGCTGGCCTTTAGCGAACTAAGTAGATTGGAAGACAAGGAAACATCATCAGTAGCCAATGTTCTGGTTTACCTGATCCTATACTTGTTGCAATCGCCATCGCCATCGCCATCGCCATCGCAACTGGACCCAGAAACACCTTCAAGATGGCACCCAATCGCAGCCCCAGTAAGCAAGATGTTTACGTTCACCGAATCGAGAGAACCCCGGAATACGAAGAGTTCATGGAGAAGCTTGAGGCTTTCCACAAGGCGAGAGGAACAAACCTAGATCGCGAGCCGAGACTCCCTACTATGTATGGACACGTCAATGTCGACCTTCTTCGACTCTATAAAGCTGTCATCGCCAAGGGAGGCTACGATGAGATGAACAAGCCCCTCAAGGCTTGGAGTGCCCTCGCCTCCGAGCTGGGTATGCACTATGCCGACAGCAAAGGTCAAGGTCAGCTATCCTTCCAACTGAAGTCGGATTTCTATAAATATCTGGCTGCTTATTGGGTCAAGGATCAGCACAATAAAGACCCTCCACCACCTGAGATTCTCGAGGCCCAGTCAGCAACTAGTAAGCTTGGTCCTGTGTTGACTCGCACCGTGGAGAATTTCAAGGCCTCATCGGGTCGATCTGGCGTAGAAACCCCCTCGCGAGATGACCGCCGTGCTGAGGGCACGCCTGTCTCCGGAAACAGATCTTCTGGACGTCTCCGTGAAGCACCTCCTCAGCGAGTTCCCTTTCAGCCCGAGACTGGTCCGAGTCGCCAGCCGAGACAGGCTTCTTCTCACCACAGTACACCTGCCGCAACTGTCGCCTCAACTCATAATCCCGCCCCTCCTCACAGCCAGCATCCCAACCATCATCATGTACCCCAACATCACAACCCGCGCGACCCTCTGCATGTCATACAGGCACAGCAAGCCGCCGTCCGAGGTGGTCCCTCTAGCGCTTTCCACCCTACGAATCCGGAAACCGGCTCCTATTTGGCGGATGCATTCGAGCCGCGCCCTATGATGTCTTTCCCTCTTCGACCCGTCCACACCCCAGGAAACGACCCCGACTTCGCCAAACGGCAACGTCAAGCGCGCATAGCCGCTGGTACCGAAATCCAGCTGCCCCCTCGCCCGGCTATCCCCAATGTTAACTTTGAAGGTCCCAATATATATATGCGTTGCCTTAACGCCCTTCGTTCTGGCATTCCTGAGGAGCAATCCTTCGCCCTTCACCACCTGGTCAAGATTTCGTACGAACGCGGCGATAAGTACAAGTTCGAATCATTTCTTGCCTTGGCCGAAGGTCTCATCGAGAAAGCGCTGGAGGTCGGTAACTTATTCTATCATGTTGACTGGCAAATTTCTTATTTCTGGAACTCGGAGAACTCAGACATCTCCAATCTTGATGGTTTAAATGGAACTGCGGATATTCTAGAGCGAATCGCGAGACTCGAACCGAAACTGGTTCTTGATTATATGCAGCCGGCAGAATTCGGCGATCGCCTACTACGAATCACAGAAGCCGTTCTTACCATCCGTAATATGGTTATGCTGGTTGAGAACGCCATCTATATGGCCGAAGTTTGCCCCCTGAAGGACCTTTTGTGCATCATCCTTCACCTCCCGAACCTAGAGATTCTTGTGGAAATCAAGCATTTCGCTTTAGATATCGCAGAGCAGGTTACGCCCTGGCTCGTACTGAACTCTGATGATCCCTTATACCGAACGCTTCTATCCCAGTTGAATTCGACAGATCGAGGTACCATCTTGACATCTCTCCGCTCCATCAGTCGAACGTCCATGAATTTGGAAGCCACAAACAGGTTGGAGAATGTCCCCCCCATGGTACTCCAGAGCATCATGAATTGGCTTCTTCTGAACGACGAAGAACTAATGGACGCTTGCTTGGATTTTCTATACCAATATACAGCTGTCGTCGCCAACGTTGAGTCACTGCTCAAGGCCGTCAACATGGAGCATGTCGTACCGCACCTTGTGCGACTACTGGCACATGGGGCCAAGCGAGTGAAGGAGGACAAAGTACTCGAACCGGAACAAAAAACCCCAGCCTCGGAAGAAGTAGTACCCCTGCCCCCAGATCTCCAGGAAAGTCTGATCAACACCGACGAGCCCCAAAGATGCTTTCAATGGCTCAAGAGTCTGTTCGAGGAAGATGCCGATTCGCATATTACGCAGATTGCCATATGGCAAGCGTACCAGACTTCCTTTGGAGCTCTAGCTGGCGGTGCGAGAAACATGCTGAGCGCTGCTGATTTTATTAGAAATGTAAGCCATGTCTTCGCGAATGCCCGAGCCCAGATCATTCGACGTCAGCGTGCCGACCAATCGGACTTGTTTATAATAGAAGGAATCCGAGCACGAACGTTGCCTATGAACCCCGAGACCAAGGAGGAGTACTCTTCGTGTCGATGGGTGATAGCTAAGGGCCCATGCCTCAAAAAGTGCAATCAGTATTTCCTTGGCGGCGAGAAGATGTGGAAACACGTCCTCACTGCCCACCTCGGTGCCACCATCGGTGAAGATGGCAAGATTGCGGATAAGGAAGTTACTGCGTCCTGCGAGTGGGAGTATTGCACGAAGCACTCACAGCCTACTCCAATGAAGCTGTCGGAGCTCACGCGTCATATGAAGATCCATTTCCCCTCATCGCAGAAGCGAGCATCCACCGAGGGACTGGAGCCGGCGCCTAAACGACAGCGTAGGAGCTACGTCACTCCGGCGAAGATCATGAGTCTCGCCTGGGAGCAGACCTTGTCCACGTTCGACGAGCGAAATCACAAGGTCGAGCAGGCGGCTGGTATCCCGCTCAGCGCCGTGCTGGTGCTGCGCAACATCGCGCGCAACGTGGTCAAGACGGAGTCGGAGGAAAAGCTGCTGAAGAAGCACGAGATGGGTGGCGAGGGCGGAGGTTGGAGCGAGAAGCTCTTCCGCCCTGTCATGGCCCGCCTATTCGAGGTCATGACGGAGAACAAGGCTTTGGTAAGTTTATTCTTTTCTCTGTTGCAAAATACATGTCATCTCTCCTCATTACTCATATGAATTATGGCTATCCTTCAAGAGACCTGGCTGATATTCTCCCCAGGCCGACTACATTACATCACTTCTGCAGTTAGTGCAAGATGATTAGTTCTAATTCTAATATTGCCATTTGTGCAATTCGGGTCGACGTCAAAAAGTCGATCTCTCAACACGTACCAGGAATGATAATACCCAGGCGTTTATGCAGTATCGGTCAGGAAAGAAAGAAAGAAAGGACTGGGCAGGGAAGGGGTTTGCAATTTTTTTTTCCAGACTTGAAAAGAGCACAAGGAAAAGGTTGTCTCCATTGTTGAGCTGCTTTACTAGTTAGGTACCCTAGGTACATAGCCGTTTCGACATACATGTTATCGAATCATTCCCATGAACCCCTAAGCAGAATGACACCTGAGACGTGCAAAGGATAGCTCTTATTTCCTTAAAACTACATTAGGCATTATAGGATGTCTAAAGAATAAATAATTCCACTTGCTTTGTTTTGTTTTGTTTTCCACTGTAATGAGCACCAATTGTACTAATTTTCTCTATCTCTACCTGCTTGGCCGCTTTTGAGTTTTTACAAGTAATTTTACTTGATCTCATCGAAGTCGTCCATCCTCGTGAGATCATCCCCATACTGCCGACGTTACACCCATGAAGAAGATGCCAAGCTGCTTTGTAGAGAGTTCTAATCTCGCCTTCCAGCTTGTCCCTCATGCACCGCCTGCAGAATGAGCTCCTTTGCCTTCTCGCAACCCTCCTTAGAACCCACAACCTCGATAGCTTCGTCCCTGGCCTGATCACGCGGGACATTGATCTTGCATCCACTCTGCTTGCGGATCGAGTTAACCTTGGAACCACCCTGACCGATGACGTGACGGTACGTCGATGGGTCTGGTAGGATAAGGTAACCAGTAGTGTTGTTCTTCTGAGCTTGCTCAAGAGCTGCCGCTATCGCCTTCTTTGCCTTCTCAATGTTGTCCGGGTTTCCCTTCAGCACCCACGGAATGTCGCCATCCTCAGAAGAAGCGGTGTCAATGGTGGTCCAGGAGTGCGCATCTGTGGCGGACTCTGGGTCCGTAATCAACGGAAGCGAGCCAGTATTGGCCCGTGTAGATGAGGGCTTGGGTTTCGCTGGTACGGCCTGACCAGCATGATCTACTGTGACTTTATGGTCGTTCCTGAGCCTGCGGAAGAATTGTCCGTTATCCGAGATGGCGTGGTGATATTTTCGTGGAATTTGGATGGTCTCCCCTTGTTGTTCTTTAATCAGTGCTAGTATATGCTCCTTTGCCTTCTCGACATTGGCGGGTTGGCCAACCAATTTCACATCAGTCAGACCGCTACCTTGTCGTGGAATGTCAATAGACACGTTGAGTTGCGACTCGAGCTGACGTTTTGTTTCGCCACCTCGTCCAATCAACGATCTGTGCTTCTCAACGGGCACCTCAACCGTCTCTGTAACCTGGCTCTCGCGTTCTGATACAAGAGCATTGATGCTAGCGATGATCTTGTCCACGACATCCTGTCGTCCCTCAATCTTGATGGCATTCCCGTCCGCATCTTGCTTGGGGAACTGAATCGTTCGAGCCTGGAGTCGTCTGTCTTCAGGCCCACCGGCCTTGATGACGATATCGCGGAGAGTTGAACCTATTTGGGGTTAGCATATCGACATGCGAATATCTGGCAAAATGAACATACCACCGGGGCCAATCAGGTTCTTGTGCCACTTTCTGTCTATCTCCACCGTCTTTGTGACTGTCTCGTCAAACACAGCTCTCTTCTCCTCAATGAGCTTTTTCGCAGCCGCAACCTGTGCCCTGGTACCCTTGATTTGGATATCAACAGTGGCGGCTTCGGCTTCGTTGCGCTCGTTGGGGATATCGATCTTCGCGCCTGTAGTTGCGCGGAGTTCATCCATACCGACTCCGCCGGAACCAATTAGTGACGGAAGCTGTTTTTGCTGGACGGTTACGGATGCAGTGAAAGAATTGTCCTTGAAATACTGGTAGAGCGAGAATATTTCATCGCGAGCATCATCAGCACCCTTCTTCGGACCTCTGATTGTTACTTCATCTGGACCCTGCTGTCGTCGGGGCTTTCCGGACTCGCTCGCGATATCTGCAATGGATTCATCGTCCTTGCCAGCCTTTGCGGTCTTAGGGAAGTTAATGTGAACCAGATATCTGGTCTGCAGGCGATGAATCTGGCTTCCTTGAGCACCGATCAGTTCCCTGTGATACTTGGGCTCGATCTTCAGCGTGTGAGTCGTCTCATCCGCCCATTGGCGTGCCAGGGACGTGATATGAGATCTCGCCCGTTCAGCCTTCGCCTTAGGACCTTTGAGCTCAACTTCTCCGTTTTGGACTTGGATATCAACGTCGAACTTTTCACGCAGTTCGTTAATGTGAGAGCCACCTTTACCGATTAGATGGTTGGCAAATTTCTGGGGGAAGTCGAACTTGAGCGTGAAGCCGCGTTCCTTTTCATCTTCCTTCTCTTGCTCGACGAAATCCGATGCTTTCTTTGAGAGACTCTCTACACTAGAAGTGGGACCGCGCATAGTAACTGTGGTGCCTTTCACACTGACTCTAACAGGAATGTCACCAGCAGCACGAGTGGTCGAATCCTGCTCCCTTTTAATGAACTTGCGAAGCTTTTCCTGGAATCTGAAGTTGTCATTAGCGCTGCCATGGGCACCTAACAGGGTTAATGCACTTACTTAATTGGTACCTCCAGGGTCACTGTATCGATCTTCTCCTGTTTGCTGATGAGATCAAGGATGTGGTTCCGAGCTTCAGACAAGCCTTGCTGGAATTGTTTTAGCTCGGGAGCTGTGGGGGCTCTTTGGGGAATTTGGTATGCATCTTGTGGATCAGCATCACCCTCATAGACTAGAAGAACCGGAAGATCACCCTCTGCCGCATCTGGCACGACTAGGTTAACGCCAAAATCGTTCTGAACCTTAGGGCGGATATCACTCCTGAGGTAAGAGTGGAAGAATGGGTCAATTGGGATAGTGGCCAATCGAGAAGGGGGGTGGCTATTGATGATAGAGCTCATTTCCTTCTGAGCCTTCAATGCGTTCTTGCCTTCTCTTGCGTACAACTCCCATGGGCTGACTATACCCTCAGAGAAAGGTGTGTTGATATGGATGTGGTAAAGCTTCTCCAAGCGTTCAATCTCTTTCCTCTGGCGGAGGTATCGGGAGATGTCCCGTGAATACGTCGGGGCGCCACCGGCGGCATGGCTATGGTGCTTCGCAACATCGAACACGGAAGTGTGCACTTGAGTTGCCAGATCCATAGCCTTTTCCAGACCAGCGTTCACGTCCTCAGCCCGACCAATGACTGTAACGGTATCGACACCAGGGGAGTTAGGCAAAACCACGACACAATTGGTATCAGCGAAGAAATCCTCCGTAGGAATACCTCGGTCGCCAATGATAAATTGGTGGGTACCTTGACGGATCTCCACCTGGTCTAGAAGCAACTGGTTCTGGAGCTCTTGGACTTGACGGTCGATGGCAGCTCGTGCAGCTTGGACTGCAGCGCGGTCACCGGCGAGCTGAATGTAGTTGTCGTTAGTAGGAGCCGCAAAAGTCGGTCGCTGGCCTGCTGCAGGGACTTGTGGAACCGAAGATGACCACGGTTGGTATGGCGGAACACGGACTTGCACACCATGCTCAGATTCCAATGCCGAGGCGAGCCTGTTGTTTGGGCCAGCTATGAATGGATAGAACTCGGCCGGAACGGACCTCAACTTCGTGCTGACGTTCGCAGACCGTTCACCAGCTATCTTGTTGATAGCGTCACGAGCTAAGGCCGCCGAGAGTGCGTTACCTTCGACAGTCACATTAATTGTAGCATCTTCATCCTCCTCCTGTGCACCCGCATTTTCATCGATCTTCGGCAACTGGATCTTAGCACCAGACTTCTCCTGGATAGACTTGATAGTAGCTCCTTGCTTGCCGATGATGTGTGCCCTGGTAGAAAGAGGGATCGGAACGGTGATGGTTTCCTACGAGAACCAAGTTAGCCAAGCCATAAGACCCACCGAAAGAGCGGTTGAAACACTCACCTTGGTTCCTATTTGCTGGACCAGATCGCGAAGAGCCTGTTGAGCCTTGTCCTGCGGTCCAGTGGCCTCGAACTTGAAGTGGCCACTGGGAGCTGGGGCCGAGGTGACCACAGCACGAGACTTGCGGTTGATGTCCTTCAGAATATCCTGCAGGGGGCGCTTGAGCTGATTACGGGGTAAAACGTGTCGTCCCTCGAGAAGAAGCGTCTCGACATTGCGACCAGGTATAGACACGGGTCGAGGAACACCGGTGGGAGTAGAAACTCCCGAAGTCGGGGTGGATGCTCGAGGAGTGCCATTAGTTGACCACGACGTACCGTTAGCCTTGCCATTGGCACCTCCCCAGATAGGAGGCGAGATGTTGGACTTGGAAGCAGCCGTGGTCTTAGGGACGCCCAGTTCCGGGAAGGCCTCATGTGACTGAGTATCGAGACCGGACTGTCTCGCAGGCTGCTTCCCAGCAGCTTTGGAAGATGCAGGCTGGGCCCATGACGACTTCTCGGAGGTATCGGCGGCCGAGGGAGACTTCAATTCCTCATCGGGGACATCCTCGACGGTGACTTGGAGAGGGTTTTCGGCATGCTTCTGGAGGAGCCTTTCTGCAGCAGAAGATTCGTTGTTGTTGTTGTTCTCGGATGCCATTTTGGATCGTGGTATTAGGTGGCTAACGAAATCGACGTTCGAGACAGAATGAGGTAAAGAGTAGATGTTTGTTACTTGATATAGTAGACTCTTGAGCCTTATTACATTGCGTTAGTTGCAAAGGACCGAATTGGTATGGTGCAAGAATAAATGTTGAGGAGCAATATAGGTATATAGGTATGTAGGTAAGGTATCTGGGTATATAGGCGGTATAGGACAAGAGATGCACTTACGAAGCTACCTATATAATCACACGGGCAAGCGAGAGGAAATGCTGCTGAAGAGGGAAAAACCGATTGGAAGAATCACACGTATATAGTAGTACCGAGACAGTAGACGACGAGAGAGAAGATGGTATGGCTAGTTGGGGAAACTAGAACATGATGCACCAGTAGGAAGATTGACGTTCTGGATGTTCTGGATGTTCTAGATGTTCAACGGATGTGACTAAATAAGGGGGTGAGGAATAGATGGCGTAGGAAATAGGGCATGCAATTGGAAGAATAGTACTCTGCCCAAGGAGGTAAAGCCACAAGATGATGTTAGAGAGACGAGAGAGGAAGACGTAGGTGATGCTATATAGACACGAGGTAAAGGGTTGAGGTGGAAGTTTACTAGACGAAGTTGTTGGCCAACAATTCAACTTTTTTAATTTTTATTGATCCGAGGGCGATGCCAGGTGGAAGGCAGCTCCGAGGAACTTACTAGGTTACATCTAGGTACAACGTAGTTGCACAATACCTCTGATAGTTGCATGGATGTTGCATGTATTGTGTGCTGTATGTACTGTCATACCAAGTTCTGTACTACAGGGTACATCGCTAAGGAAAGATAGCGTGTAATTCTGCCAATACGCTTGGGTGCTCATACCTCTAGGCGTACTGGCGTATGGACATGTAAGCCAAGAAAAAAAAAGCAAAAGAAAAAAGAGGTCAGCGAACTCCAATGCAAGTCCCCGCTCTCCCGCCCCCACTTTCCCACAATAGGGTACAGTTCTCCAGCACATGGATAAATCAGCCTTGAACCCCAAATTTTTCAATTTTTGGCGCTGTACTACATAGTATGTACCATCCATGAATCTAAGCAAGCCACAACCTCCATTAGTGCACGACCACTACTATTAGAAGGCTGTGCTACTACTTAATACCAACCTATTTCGACTCAATGCAAAGCCACAGCTATCTCTATCTCTCTCAAGTCTTGGTCGTAAAGTCTCTTTCAAACCATTGGTGCAATTGGACTTCCAGTACTAGAAAATTGAAGATATTACAAAATCCAGGTGGACCAAAATCAGAGTTACATGTCGACATCCAGAATCACGGGCCATTTTTAGATACAGATTCTAACATGTGCCCCTCTTTTTGTTTTTTCCGCCGTTCAGAAGACGGTGGCACGATGGTGACGTGACTGAACGAATTTCGTACTGTAGGCTCGTGATGGCCGTAAAGATGACCCGCAAATCGACATCTAGCCCAGGAGCGAAACAGGAGCGATCAGTAAATGTTGAATTTGTTAAAGGTATTTAGAAACTTAGCAGACGGTTTTGGATCACCGATTCGTAGATAGTTGCTCAGCTTGAGATTTAGCTTGATATAGCGCCACTACACTTGAGATCAATGCGCGCCTCTTCACTCAAGGCTCATTGGGAGCATAGTTCGTACTTGTAGGTGTATCGAAAACCACGGTGGCCGACTTTTTATGCAACTCGCCGGTTGTGCGCGTCCAATCTTGGTTTTCGTTACTCGTGGGTAATCTGGGTATTGGCCGGAAAGGGTAACATGAACAAAACCATACTTGATGACAGAGGATGTACTGAATGAGTAGGTACCTAGGTAAGTAAGTAAGTGGTTATGAGCAGGAAGGATATAAAACAACCTCAGCACCAGCTAGATAGTTAAAGCTAGGTAGTTAACTAAGTCAATTGGGAGACCTGATCGACTGCATCATACCTATATCCTGATTACAATAGAACATCACGCAAGTAACGTGTACAGGATCCTACTCTTGTGTGCAAGAGGCCGAATAATAGAGTAAAAGAGAGTAAGTAATTTGCAACTGAGATGTTAGAATTTCTCGAGGTCTAATACTGGTTCACAGATTTCCACAATCGAAACACGTTATCGTGCCGCGTAGCCAGTGCAGCCTTATAGGGCTCTAGTCCAAGGATAAAACGCTCAAGTCGTAAGTCACAGGCCAATGCAAATGTCATGAGTGCACATGGATGGCGTGGCGTGTTAGTCGGAGGGTATTTAGGAGGCTCTGGATTGAAGTGGGGATTTGGATACGGGCGTTTAAATGCAACTATTACCGTCAAGGGTCAATCTCCAGTCAATATTTCCCCATTTCTACCGACTGAATCTTGTTTAAGCGCACACATCTCAAGCTATACTATTTTCATCTACAGCACCGATGAAGCAAGAATGCGTTTAATACGTCCATGTAAGTTTTTATTCTATAGGTGAATGAGTAGCTTGTGTGATGTCTATCCAGATTAGACGCCTTCTATCATGGCCCCGCGGCTCAGCACAGTTTCCGCGGTGGATCTCCGGTGCTGAGCAAGAAACTTCCAAGGTTCTACGTATCTCGGAACAACTTGCGACATAACGAAACCCCCTGGAAATAAAGGGCTTGCGGGTTATTACAACGGACCTCGAAGACGCCTATGCCACGTGGATGATGTAGCGTTGACAGCCACCAATTTAAGCTTGAAAGCAGCCTTAATTCTTTTTCAGTTTCAGTGAACCGGACGTCCATTAAGGGCTAGGGGCAACCGTAGTCAGTAATACACCATGAGATGGCGGCTATAGGACAGCGGCTGGTGAACTTAGATGTGGCAGCGGATAATGGACGATGGATAAGCCTTGGGTTTGCCTTGGATTCGCCTTCGATATGCGCACCGTAACAACAAAAGGGGTCGACGACAAAGTGGACAAAGATGAAATAGAAAAAAGAAGTTCATAAGAGGATATTCTACCCGGTCAGCCCGCCTTTGAAATGACCGTCGTTGAATCGAGTCCTATGCCATGCTATGTACATTCTTAAGAGCCAAGCCAAGTCCGGTCCCTTTCTTGAACGGGCCGGCCATTTAGCTGCAGGCAAACCTTAGGTAGGTAGCTCTGCACGATAGTCTTCACTCGAGCGAGATTGTAAGCTAGGCGATTAGGAGTATCGATCAGCAGTTCCATGTGTGCTAACCTTTAAGCGTGTAGCTAGCCAAGTAGCCGCAAATCAGGCTACGGACGTCTATTAACTCTTTTGGTAGAATTGTCCTCCCTCGTCCCTGTTGTTATAGCTGTTTTTTTATTTCTTCGGGTTTCCAAGTTGCCGTCCAGTCGGAAAAGGTGGTGTGGTGTGTACAATGTATACAATGTTGTATCTAGACAGTGTGAAAGGTGCACTTATTAACCCCGTTGACGAATGGTAGGCAATCGTTGTAGCCCACCATCTCCATAGGCCGTACTGTTTTCACACGTTGACGGTACGCACTCCGAGCCATCACGATACTTGACCCCCTAATCGATTCATACCCTACATTTGGTAAGTACCTAGGCAAATGGTTTTGTAGTCGTAAGTACATCCTTTACCTTTACATCCATCCATCGCGGTACCTTCCGTTGGCCTTGAAAAGACCCGACACTTCACCCTGATTGTATAAAAAGCGAAGAACAGATGACGAATGGTTGTTGGAGGGGGGTCGAAAATCACCACTCACAACTCATTACCTATTTTCTATTAACCAATTCGACGCTCGGGAGCCGGAATCCATTTGTATGCTAGGTACGTAGTGGATGAACTCTTTTTCCTTTTCCTCCTTCTTCCCTCGTCCTAGCCTCACTCATCATTTTCCACTGCTTCTTTTTTTCCACGTCTCTTACCACGTTTTTACTTGTCTGTTCGTCTTTTTATCTGCAGCATTCGCACGTACGCCACCCCTAGTTCCGACCTTATCCATTAATGGAATAATTGCAAGCTTGTCGTTATCATCCGGGACCAGGAGTGATAGAAGGGTAACGACCAATTTAATAGATAGGGTAGGTATAGAAGAGAGAGAGACGACTTATTATTATTATTATTATTATTTATGTATTATGGTCATAACACTAATATATAAAAAAAAAAAAAAAAAAAAAAGGCGAGCGGACAGGCAGGCAAGCAAGCAAGCGAACAAGCAATCAAGAAAAGGCAAGCAAGCAAGTCATGCGAGCAACCTCGATTTTTTTTTTTAAAAAAAAGGAGCGAACGAGAAATAAAATAAAAACACAAAATTCAACATTTACCCATCATCCTGCCTACCCTACTTACCTGCTTGCTTGCTTGCTTGCTTGCTTGCTTGCTTGCTTGCTACGTACATGCCTTTACATACAACTTTCTGCGCCCCTCCCCTCCTACCTGCCACTACACTACACTACTACCCGTACCTGCAATTGCGTACATACCTACCTCATACATTCATATGTTCATTCATACATCCATACGTACCTACCTCCTTGGCCCTTCACATCTAATGTCGGGTGTTTTCTAGTATGGTTTCATCGCTCGACCCATTCGTTCCCTTTCGTTTTTAATTGTCACTAAAAAAGCAGACAACCACTTTATCTACCACCCCTCCAAAAATAAATAAAGCAAAAACTAAAACCTTGGAATATTATTTTATTTTTAATTTTCCCCCCCTCTGCCCCCCCCCAAAGACCCCCCCTAAATTCCCCGTCGTACCTGTCTACCTTTTGAAAAGGTAGAGATGGACAACCACAATAATACTAACGTCAATCTGCAGCAGCAACGGCGTAACAGACTGACTAAGAAACCGCCATCCCAGCATCACGGACACAGTTTCTCTCTCACCGCTGATGGTCGGTTTGACGCCCAATCGCTCCAGAGCAAACGGAGCTCCACGAGTCTGAAGCGGGCTCCAAGCGCTCCCCACAGAACACCCGCTACCACAACGACTAGCAGCACCTCTAACGTTGTTGCTAACGTGGGCATTAACAACGCGTCAAACTCCTCCGCAGCATCGCCCCGTCATCCACCACCTGCCGCAATTAACATCATTGCTTCCAACCATAACCGTAACCAGAACCAGAACAATTCCAATTCCAATAACAATAACAATAAAAATTCCAATAATTATTATACCACCGCCTATTCTGAGTCTTCGCCCGCGCCGTCCCCCGCTCAATTTGTCTCATCCGTCTTTCCTCCGACTTCGAATACTTCGAATACTTCTTCCCGTCATCAACATCCGGCTTTGTCACCTGCGCCCTCGCCTTCGCTCTCACTCTCACTCTCGCCCTCTGCCAATAAATTTCCACTCGTGAGGAACGGATCGGGATCGGGATCGGGATCGGGATTTGGATTTGGATCTGGAGCAGGTATAGGTATTGGAATTGGTTATTCCAACAAAACAGGAGACCAGCGTTTGTCTGATTCTTATCTTCACCAACCTTTATCCTCCCAGACTCCCGAGGAATTCGTCGGTGCGCCTTTTGACAGCAATTTCATCCTTAATCATTTCGATACTGCCAACAAGTCGCCCGTCTATCAATACTCGGCCCACACATATTCCGCACAACAACCAACCTCCATTTCGAGTCCCGACCCTCGTGTGATGAGTCCTTCCCTACGACAGTCGGCAAGCTTCTCCGCCCTCGACACAAACATGTCAGAGAAGTCCCATGGCGCGCGAGTCAACGAGAGCCAAGTCGTTGCCCCGAAACGGTACTCGGATGAGGGCAAAGAACTCAAGGGACCCAGTGTCTTGAGGAAAAAGTCGGGCTTCTCCGGCCTTATGAGCACATTGGTGGGGTCGCCTAAAAAGCCTGTCATATCCGCTCCAGAAAATCCAGTTCACGTCACCCACGTCGGCTACGACAGCTCCACGGGCCAATTCACGGTGAGTCTCGTGCCAATCTCGCCGTCGCCTCAGCAAAGACTTCTATCCGTTGCTAACTCCGTTTGTAGGGTCTACCGAAAGAATGGCAACGTCTAATCAACGAGAGTGGTATTCCAGAGAATGCCCGAAGGGAAAACCCTCAGATGATTGCAGACATCGTCACATTCTACAAAGAAACCACAGAGAAGCCGCATGAAGATCAGGTCTTGGAGAAATTTCACGATGTGAGGGCTCCTGAATTGCGCTCCCCCTCTGTTGGAATGGCAGCATCCCCCAGCATGTATGCATCAAACTATGCGGGTATGTCACCTATCACCAGTCCACCAGCAAGTCCGAGATTTCCAATCGTGAATAATGAAGGCACCTTCGAGAACCCTCGCGCGCCCCCGCCGGTACCCATTCCCGGGAAGAGCCCAGCCTTGCACTCCATCAAGGACCACCCCAACTTGCAGCCCAACCGACCTGCACCGAAACCCCCCGTCTCTCTACAGACCCGAGCTGCACAGCAACTACCCTACACCACCAAGGACTCGGGCATTGGCATGTCGCAAGCTGGCGAAGATGTCCATTCGCCCAGTTCCCATGGCCCGTTGAAGGAAAGTGTTCCCATGCTCCCCGAGGAGCACCGATCGAGATCGAATTCGCGAGTGAACGGATCCCAGCCTCATACGCCCATCGGCCAGCCATCGCCCGCTGTTCAGGCGGCTTACCAGCAGCAGCTCATGCAGCAACAGCAAGAACAGGCAATGGCGCAAGCACAGGCCGCCATGAAAGGCCAATTAGGTAGATCCGCTAGTACCAAACAACCTCCCACGCAGCCCGCTCCTTCAAGCTCGCAACACCTGGCAGCTCGCGCACCGGAAGCAAACGGCGCTGCTCATCCGGCACGCGTTGGTCCCCCCGCCCAACAATCGCGGCCTCGCCAACGGCCACGACAGAGCACTAGTATAGATGTAGCTGCCGCTCTAAAGCGCATCTGCTCCGAAGGCGATCCGCGTGAACTCTACCGCGGCTTTACCAAGATTGGACAAGGTGCTTCTGGCGGTGTCTACACCGGCCACGAGAGAGGATCGAATAGACTAGTAGCCATTAAGCAAATGAATCTCGAGCAGCAGCCGAAGAAGGACCTCATAATCAACGAAATCCTGGTTATGAAGGAGAGTTCGCACCCCAACATTGTTAACTTTATAGATAGCTATTTATGCGGTGGCGAACTATGGGTCATCATGGAGTTCATGGAGGGTGGTAGCCTGACTGACGTTGTCACTTTTAACATAATGACGGAAGGGCAAATCGCCTCGGTCTGCAGGGAAACCCTAAAAGGTCTCCAGCATCTGCACTCCAAGGGCGTTATTCACAGAGATATAAAATCTGACAATATCCTTTTATCACTAGATGGTAATATTAAACTCAGTAAGTTGTCTGTTCCCCGTTTATAGTTGGCGAACCATAACCTAATGTTTCCCAAGCCGATTTTGGGTTCTGTGCTCAGATCAACGAGGCTCATAATAAGCGAACTACTATGGTTGGTACGCCATACTGGATGGCGCCCGAAGTAGTCACAAGGAAGGAATATGGAAGGAAAGTCGATATCTGGTCACTGGGTATCATGGCTATCGAAATGATAGAAGGCGAGCCGCCGTATCTTACGGAATCGCCACTCCGTGCCTTATGGTTGATCGCAACCAACGGCACGCCTCAAATCAAAGAAGAGCACAATTTATCAGCAGTATTCCGAGATTTCCTATACTTTGCTCTAAAGGTGGATCCAGAGAAGAGAGCAAGCGCGCACGATCTACTTCGCGTACGTCTTCCAGCGCCCCCTATCTGAATAAAAGATTTAAAGACTAACAATTTACAGCATGAATTCATGAAGACATGTGTCGACTTAGCATCCTTATCCCCACTCGTCCGTGCTGCTAGAGAAGCACGGATGGAAGAGAAAGCTAGCAAGGGTCAATAAAATAGTCCGACCACAACATTGCGGTGGTTTGTAGATATTGGATGAATTGGAGCCATCCGGGTTTGAGGGTTTGAGGGTTTGAATACCTAGGGTTCTGCTACACAAGCACTCAGGAATACATGAAGCAGGCGATGACAAGGGTGTTTTTTGCCATACCTCTACTCTATAGAGTGACTACGTTATTGCTCGACTGCACAGGGAGATGATAAAGAGAAGGAAAGAGAGAAAGGGAAATTATGCGCGGCAATTAATCAAGATCCGACGACTCTTGTAGAGCCGCCCTTACTTTGTACATAGCGAGACGATACCACCCTGATCTTGATTGGACACTCAATATGAGCTAGACGAAGCGGATGCCCTTAAAGCATGTTTCAAAGAATATTTCCAGTCGATATGGGCATCAAACAAATGCACCCACTTGTCTGGTGTGAATCGATCGTAAAGCGTTCTCTTAGTAGTCATTTTCTTTAGGATGAAATATATCTATCACACGATGCCAAGACAAGCAGTTGATACTACGGCTCTTCAGCAACTTGAGGATGGAATTTAGTAGGGTTGTACCATAATCTAGTTGCAGCTTACTCTGTTTTAAGTTCTAGCATGTTGAATCGCTCGTTTCACTCCAAAACTGTTGGGTTGAGTTGATTTGTCCTGCTTCGGCCGATTGTCTGTTTCTCATTACACACAGGACCGTTGTTATATGCATATCTCTTCTATATAACCACTACGGAGCTAAGCAAGGACATAATGAGTAAACTAGAGGAGATTATTAGTTGTCTACGATATCATACACACGCATGGAAGCTGGGAAATATGGGTTGAGAACGAAACAAGCTCTTCATGGATTCTATTCCGTGCACTCCGCATCGAAGCAGAGGCGAATGAGAGACCAGTTCTATCTGCAGTGTCCGTGATATCCAAACACCATCTCCTTCAGACTACGATGAGTCCGTCTGCCCGAGGGTAGATATAAATTCTAATCTCTAGAAGCAAATGAACTCCTACTAATCTTTTAAGAGTCGAAAGAAACAACCGAACATTCTTTCCTTCTCCTCTATGATAGTAATTTGGTATCAACCCCCTTTTCCCATTTTTAGCTCTCCATGGTGTTTGCGTGTGTGTGTGTGTGTGTGTGAATTGACTCCAGATTTCCCAGTGATTAAAGTATTGTGTTGTTAAAGTCTATGCTGCAGGTGACGAGTTGCATCGTTCCGAAACAATCAGGGCAATGAAATTGAAAAGCATAGTGACAGACCATAGAACCCGACCAAGCAGACTTGGGATATACATGAATCCTTGGGCGGATGTGAATATAGGACGTAAGAGGCAGATAGCAAGCAGTGCGACACTAAACAGTATGCACTTAACATACGTGTTTAGGACGGCTCGGGAACAAATCATGACTCTTCGCGAAGTCAAAGAAGAAAAAAAACGCAACGTAACCACACCCGGGCACACCCGAAGGCTGTGTCGCGAATCCCCGCATCGGATGGGACACAGTTGTGCTTGTATTCGGCCCCAAGCTTCTTCCTATGACTGCCACGTAGCACGCGCGGGATTCCGGCTAAACAAAACCAGAGCCGCAAACAGACGCTGCCGTGATATAATCCTCCCGACATTCCACATCGAGAAGATGTCTACCTAGGTGGGCAGCTTAGTAGCAGGTGTAACCACCGTCGATGGCGACGTTGGCACCGGTCATGAAGCCGCTGGCGTCGCTGGCAAGGAAGACGCAGAGACCGTTCAGGTCGTCGACGTTACCGAGACGGGCCTGGGGCGTCAAGGAGCGCCAGATCTTCTTCTGGGCCTCGAGCGCGGGCACGCGGTTCAGAGCAGTGTCCATGTAGCCGGGGGAGATGCAGTTGACGCGGATGTTGTACTTGGCCCACTCGGCAGCGAGCGACTTGCCGAACTGGATGACACCAGCCTTGGAGGCGTTGTAGCAGGACTGCTCCTGGGGGTAGTTGACGATGCTACCGCTCATGCTGGCAACGAGAACGATGGATCCGGGCTTGCCGGCAGCCATCATGGCACGTCCAACCGACTGGCTCATCAAGAACGAACCGGTCAGGTTGATGTCGATCAAGCGACGGAACATGGCGGGGTCGTACGTCTCGGCCTTGATGTTGGAGTCGGCGATACCGGCACTGTTGATCAGCACGTCGGGGGCACCGTAGGTCTGGACAACTGCTTCGACCGCAGCGTTGATGGCCGCGCCGTCACGAACGTCCACCTTGAAGAAGGACACGGGCAGTTGGGTCTTGTTGTGTAGCTCGGCCGCCGCCTCGTCACCCAAATCCTGGTTTGCGTCGAAGATCACCAAAGCCTTGGCACCAGCCTCAGCACAGGCACGGGCCATGTGGTTTCCGAGACCTCGAGCTCCTCTGTATGAATGGTCAACGTCAGCAGATTGTTTCAGATTACGTGTCCTGCGTGTTGGAAAAAGTTAGCTTACCCTGTGACGATCACAACCTTGTCCATTATGCTCATCTTCTGCATCGTGGGAGGCATCTGGCGGTAGACGTTGTTGGTGAGAGGGTAGACCTCGGACTCCTCCGGGGGAGGGAATGGTTTCGGCTGAGCATCGTCACGGTTGACGGGAATGCTGAAGTGGTCGCTCGTCGAGCCGGCTGCTCCCTTGTCTGGAGAGTAGACCGAGACTGGGACCTCGGTCTCTCGTACGACGTCGCTCTTGGAACGCACGGCGGATCGTGTGAATGCTCGTTGGGCGGCAGGGAAAGCTCTGGTGATGGGAGCGGAGGCGCGAGCGCCAGAGAGTAGAGGAGCAGCAGCTCTGGTGATGCGAAGTGCTGAGCGACCCGACATTGTTGCTGACTGGGTGGTATGTTTGTGGGATTGGAAGGTAGGTTTAAGTATGTGTAGGTAGGTTTGTTCGGAATGCGAGATGGCGAGATAGCAAGATGTACGTGGGAAAAAGGGGGGGTCTGTCGTTCTAAGTTGCGTTTATTTGCTTCTAAGTTCGTCTCGAGGTTACCGGAAACTCTATGAGTGGCAATGGGAAAATGTAAATGTAAATGTAGTGTAGACAAGTTTGCAAGTTAGTGGCACAGGCAAACAGGACCAATTTATGGGAAAAGCCAGCTATGCCCCGGGGGATGGTCAGTGTAGTAGGAAATCCGAAATCGGGGATAGTGCCGCAGTTGAAATCCCAGTTCCCAGGGTTGTGTGAGATTTTTGGTCACAAGATGACTTCTCTGTTTAATTGGAAGCTAAGAGCAAAAAAAAATATTACTCTTGTTTTCTGTGCTCGAAAAAATGCTCGAGCTTTTCGTCTGACCGTCGGTCTAAGCTCTAGGGGTTATGTAGTAAAAGCCTAGGTAGGAGTGGGGAGGAAACGTGGAAAAATGTCTCGCGAGTCGCGAACTGTTTCGATAACTTGGACAGGGGGGGCAACAGTTGAGAAGTTGAGAAGTTGAGGAATTCCCTAGGTTATTGGTTTCACGATGATTTTGGATTTTGGGTGAGTGATGAAGAATTCAGGTGGGATTAAAGTCAGATCGAAGATCAATGAAAAGAGAAAGTCAAGAAATAAATATAAAAGCAACAATTGCGAAAAACTTCTCTTTATCTACTTGTTCGCCATCGCTTATTATTTCCCTTGCCTCAACAAAATGTGGATTTCGGTTTTTTCTGACACTTACGACTCTTACGACTCTTACGACTTTACAGCTGTTCTTCCCCTTTTTTTTTACGATAAAACGAAGGGATTTTGGCTGTCTGGGTTAGCAGCTAACCATAGACCGTTCGCTTTAGACCCCGTCGATCTCAGCGTTTCGTATCGCTAACTCCGAAGCTGTAACGGGTTATTTACATCAATTATAATAATACATGTGAATTGGTCAAGAGCTTGCAAGGAAAGTTTGTACCTGTACAGAATAGAAGGCTGGGAAGATTGATGTAAGTGTGTACCGTCAAGAATAAGCTACCTACATACATACCACCTACATACATACGTCACCGTATTAGATTTGAGGTACCTGGAGTAGTCCGTCTGCTTATGTATTGATAGTACTGTAAGTACATATGTCGACTAGTAGACGGATATATACCTACCCAAGGAGGTAAGTAGGTAAATAATATTAAACCATCCATTTTTAGGTCTATGTGCGTATTGCATACTTGATAGAAAAGTCATCAAGAGAAAAGAAAAGAAAAAAACAGCATGAGTGTGGCGGACAGCTATGCGACTAGAATTGAAAATCTTTCTTGGATGATGTCGATCAAGGGTAGCTTCTACAAGCCTTGCTGGCCCAGTCTTGGCCCATCTGCCCCCATGCAACTGGACCCTAGCAAACCTGCCAAGCGGATACCCCTAGCCTGTTCTGCCTGTCCTAACTGTCTATAAAACTGACCCGACGGGGACAAAAATGGAAATGTTGGGGACTACGGGTCCGGCATGCAGCCGGATGGACGCATGTCTCCATTCTTACAGTCAACACGTCGTAGTAGCTTGTTTTTAGCTCCCTAGCTGGAGTCTTCCATTTTTGCTTCCAAAGACTTTCCATGTACTAGGTATTATGTATTGAGCATCAAGCCCAGGAAACGATGGAACAGCCTATGTTAGCTGCTTGCGGCTTCTCAAGCGAGATACTAGTTCTCATCGTACATAGTAGTTCCTCGCGGCTCTATTACTACGCAGGGAAATATTGGATATTCGATGTTTGGCGTGGGGGGTATCAGCTGTTCCTGTAGTTGTAGTAATACTTGCAGTCCAGGTAAGCTCAATATATGCCCTTCCTAAAGCCGTTAGAATACAAGCCAATGCATTTGGTATTCCTGTTAATAACAGCCTCAGCTTCCAGCCAGCCAACCAGCCATTTATCGGTTAAGGGCGTAAATGCTTTCAAATTCAAACGCCTCAGCTTCCTTTTCGTGTAAGCCGCCATGTATTCAGACATACCTATCATTAAAGCGCGCAAGCTACCAGCGGAAAATAAGGTTATCATCCTCCTATTGACGGGTATGCATACTCAATCAGTGTTCCGATGCAACATTCCAGGCCCTTCTGAAACTATCCCGGGTACAGTTAAGCTTCAACATCGACAGGTACCTGTCGGATGACAGGAGATACCCCTATAAATATATTGCATGCCAAGGGGAACATGAGGCTGTCCTGGCAAGGTACATGAGGTAAGAATAGGGAGGGCCACACCGCCGAAATGTTCACGATAGACTCATATCCATGTACCTCAATAGAGCTAAGGTACTTCTGTCTCACTCTTTAAATAAACATACAGGTATTTCCTGGGGTTACCCCCGCCAAATGCACCAGGCGCACGCGGAGACGACGCGTCAAATATACCTCAGATTCGTGGGGTCCAAATCCGCTCCGCATCGGTGAGCTATTGGTTTTGAGGGGGGACATGGGGAAATCATCGTGAAGTCCTCTTTCGGGTTCTCGGTCGTCGTATTAAGATGACATTAATCTCTCCTCGAAAAATACAACGTCCAGGTGACCAAATCCCCCGCACTTCCCACGTCTGGACTCAACGAAGAGGCATTATAATTAACAATAGTGCTGTGTAGCATTGTTGAGGTTTTTACTTTTTCTTCTTCCTCCCCTAGGAATAATCACACAGCTAACGTGTCCATGGAAGCCTCCTTTCCCTCCTTTACCACATGACCTACCGGATCAATCTGCGAGAATAAGACTCTACCCCGATAATGTAGGTAGCCAGAGTAGCTTAACTTGGCGCAGTAATAAACGGTAGTACACGGAGCACATCGATTGATCATCTCATGGTTTTCTATTTATTTACAACTCCGGTTTGCGGCTCTATCCATCTATACATGTCGCAGTTAGTTAGACCTTGCAGCCTCGGTGTAGATTAGATCTGCTATACTATGTGCTATATATACTATGCAGCTATGTACATCACAACACAACGAACCAAGGTCAGAGACAAACACGCTTAAACAACTAAGCATTACCCACGCCGAGGCAGACAGGTATCTAGGTAGGTATTGTTTTGTATAGCGCGCTTGTCTCACGAAAATATGGCTACAGCCCTCAATCTTTTGTAACATAAGGCAGGTAAGTATATAGGCAGTGTGCTGTTCTTGTGGGTAATCCGGGATTGATTAACCTGGATAATCCCGGCCAACTCAGCACAGACAGAGAGGATTCGCTCATTCTGCATGGCCAGGGGGGCCGTTTTACCCTGTTTTACTAGCCCAGAATGCCCAGCCCATCATGTCGGGTGCTGGCTGCGTGGGATGCGGTCTGCGTTCCAACTCCATAATCTCTGCATTTCGACCACAATTAAATTCATGTAGGGCGGCCGGAAAAGCTAGACTAGTGCGTACATAAGAACATACAGTAGTGTCGTAATGGCGCATGATCTAAGGACAAAACTATGCAGTATATCGTACGTAGTAGTGGTTCTCTTACACACAGATAGCGAAACGGCAGCTGGACGGTCTGACGGTGAGACCAAAAGCTACTCCCATGGGTCAAATCTATGGGGAAAGGCCCTCTATCTCCAGCAAGTCCCTAAAGTACTTGGCAGGGAATCTAGTAAGGAGATCCCGAGATTCGAGATTCGAATCGTTGGCAGGCAGGCGGTGTACTGCTGTGGACTTACTGTGGGCTGGTGTGGTCGCGATGATGTTACCAAACCAAGCCAGCTTGCCTACGCGAACCGCACCGGCGTTCGACTCGCAGAGGCGATCAGTCCACGGAATGCGGAACGCACGGAGACGATTTCATATCAGGCAAGCAATCCAAAATTTTCATCACCTATTACCTGCCAGCCTGCGAAACCATCAGCTAAACTGTTATCTAAATCCCCGTTTCCGAGCCCGCAGTAGTCTCCATCAGAGTATCCAGAGTAGATGTCAGCGGCGCTGTCATCCATCCCATTTTCAGCCCCTTGAGTGACCATGCGTCTAGAATAGCGCCGTAGAAAGGTGAAATGGGACGAAGCGAAAAGAATCAATAATTCTTTAGGCAGTATATTAAAAAAAAAACGTGGGCTATCTGACTGCATTGGCAGAGCAGACATTGGAACGTGTGTAGGTAGGTACTCAAGCAAGGACCCTTCGCAAAAAAGGAACCCCCACTGCTTTACATCCTTCATCACATCCTTCATGGTGTTCGTTGGATATGGCATACATTCATCATACGGCACGGACGCGCTGATCCTTCAGATCTAAGATTGGTATGTCCTACCGATTACAGTTACCGAGCCTTACCCTACCCTCCATTTTCTACAATGTACTACAAGTCCGAACCCCCTATGCATGCTTATCGTGCAAGTATACTGTATGTCTTGCCTGGGTGAAGTCTGTAGGTAGGTAATTATAGAATTTTATGAGGCATATTTCTGTTGCCAAATTCCAAGACTTCAAGTGTGGAAGTATGTATTCCATTCATACGATGCACCTATCCATAAGTTTGGGCTTGCTTGCTTCCATCCGTGTTGCGAGCCGAAGCCAAGATGGGATAATATGTAGGAGTCCATATCGGACACACACCGAGTCCGGCTCGTTCAGTGTTGTCAACTCCTCCGACATTCCGCTCCGTATTTTCACTTCCGCTAGCCTACACATGTGAACGTCCACTCGTACACCGCTTGTCCCATTCCGACCACCTCGGAGCCGCCAACCATGTCGTCGTGTCCATCATCGGGTAAGATCGGCAGAGTTTCCCGGGTCCCATCCCGCTGTTGCTGCAAGCTGCCGCGAGATACCAACCTGAGGCCCATACAGGTACGCAATCCGTCCTACCGGAGCCTTTCCAGTGGAGTACTACTCCCATACCAGCTGTATGGAGCCGAAGTTATCCCAATGTGACTCCGTGATGTGTACTCTGAGTAGATTGACGTCAGAATTGGGATAAGTCTTACTTTATGTCCCAGCTTACATGGAGTAGTAGTATACCTAACGTATTATCATCGAAGACATGAATTTTTGACCTTTTTAAACGCTACTCATTCTACCGACAAGTTTAGTCCACATACATAAATGAACGTAGGCCAACCCCCTGACCCCCAAATGTGTACCTCAAGGCCAAGTGCTCAGGACACGAACGGGAAAGCCACATGTGTACCACCCCTGATGCATCTAACCTTTCACTGCCATACTAAGGCGTTGCTTGCATCGGCTATCACCCTAACCGATAATTCTTTTTAATTGTCATGTCACCATTTCTGCAACATGTAGCCTGCCGAGAGGCCTATCACGCATGGCACATGGCCAGTGAAAGCATCTTAAGACAAAGGCTAACCCTGAAGCTGTGCACAGTATGTTCCTTGGGTCACTTTATTCAGGACAATCTATGTATCTCGCAGCCCTCACAAACATGTGATCAGGCCTCAAAAATAGCACACATGCATACACTTAATGAAATAATCTGGGTTTAGCTACATCCCTAACTGATATGCATGGAGCTGGATCATAAAGTTGGACTTAGTAGCGGAATGCTTCGGTTTTGATTGCAACCCTTCCAGCTATCCTGTTCTCTAGGATGACGGATGGTTCAGAACAATAATAAGAACCACACAAGCGGAACTGCTAAATGGTACTCTGATTTGGTCTTGTCCATAAAGGAAACGGGTGAATATCATTTCTTTCAATACGAACTTGGATATTAGAAGCACTTTCGCTCCATTTGATTGTATATCTCGCCACTAGGTACTTGTCTGCACACTGGAGGCGTATCCCAACGACTTCGTTCCAACTACAAGACACGTCCACCTCTAGAGAGAGCCCTGGTGATTAGCCGTCATCAAAGCCCTTCCACGGTCTGGATATACCCAACAGGGATATACTATATAGGTGAATAACACCTAGGCCGAAGAGACAGACTACACATTTTCCTAGCCATAACCATAACCAAGAACCAACTACACGTTCCCTGTAGTCCAAGGTAGGTAATGTAGCCTGGTAGAGTCTCGGTAGCATCTTTGATACATCCAAGTTATCCGAGTCCACAGTTCGCGATAGGCTTCTGAGATGGAGTGTAACCTTGCTTGATAAATGACTTGCATGACCAGTACTCTCCCATGCAATACTCATGAATAACGCTACGGAAGACACCGAGCAAAGGGAATGCGATGTCTTGACTGACGTCAATTCGTTGACTTGGCCTTCCTATACGCTATTAACGGATATGCTCAGTTCTGGCGCGGACGCAGTAACGGACTAAACAGTATTTAAGATCAACTTAGGGAATATTACCTATGCATTATCATCGTTCGTAAGATGTCAATTCGAGGTTCATAAGTTTTGATGAATTAGCGAACCAAGAAGTCATTCAATTCGATCAAGGCTTATTTCTCTACCTATTTATATCCATCTACCTTCCTGAGGGGAGCCTTACGCCATAATAATAATGAGACCAGGAGCCACCAAGGAGAACCGATCGTAAGTACTGGGGCCCCCTGAGAGATATGAGTACTTAACCTAGAGTCCAACTCGCTGTCCTGACCAGCTAGAGGAAATGAGAACGAGCTTGAAACCCCCGCGATCGTGATGTAGACAGCTAGGCAATCAAGAGTGTTTGGACCAAAGTTGCCAATCCAACGTCTTTTCGATTTGATCATGGACACTGGCAGCTTAACTATTCAAGAGACACTGGATGTGTTATGACGTTGGGTAACACAGCCATTAAAAAACCCCTCTTTTAGAAGTACCTTCTGCGGAAATAGTTGCTATCATAGTACGAATTACCTAATGCCGTCTACATAGATACCCCTTACAAGAGCGAGATCACCATATATATCTTAGTCACAAATCTCTCTTCATTGTTGGTTTATTAGGTCGTCGAATTTTGTGGAAAGATCGTCATGTGCTACACCTACAGGAGTTTAGTCAATGATGTCTATTTACTCGTATTGAGGCTCGTACGAGTTGGAAATTACTTGCATAATTGCGAGATCTAAGATTCGGGATGCTAATACCCCTGTTTAATTGTCTAGCTGAGCTTGGGTATCTCACCGCGCCCCGTGCGTCCCGTTATTCTCCACTTAGCCAACCATCCTGCCATCTAGATTATTTGATTTCCGCCATCCAAATCTCATCATTTCCTCGCTTGTATGCATCTGACAACTCGGCACAACCATGGTTCGTTGCTGTATGATGTGCGGCTGGGCGACTTGCCTCGTGGGTTGCGGAAGATGATCATGAGGTGGCCGTCGGAAAGGTCAGGTCTTATTATCCGATGTCATCTACTGTACAACCAAAGATTGTGAGTGAAGGTGTTGAAACAGAGACGGAGACGTTTCAATGTCATGTCACCTATCTCCGATGCTCAAGAAAAAAAGAAAGAAAAAAACCACCCACTAAACTCTCGCCAATCTTGTTCTGCTTTTTTTTTTTTTTTTTTTTTTTTTTTTTTCATTCACACTCCAGATTGCGCAGCTGAGCTGTTCAATGTGGCTACCTTTCTCGCCCTGTTGCGTTGTTTCTTTATTAATACATACAAACGAGATGGGGTTTTGCTATTATCACTATGTAAAAAAAGAATAGCTTCCATGTCGAGTGTAACGATTCGGGTTTCAAGTAATGTCTCCTTGAACAGGGGTAGATAACCCACCTTGGTCTTGGGTTCTTCAGCCTTGTGCTTATGGCCCAATCACTCATCTCGCCTTTCCAAACTGGTGGAGTTAGTCAAGAGGCCTCGAACATAGCCCTGTCAAGTCCATGTTTGAGGATTGCAAGGCCGTTACCCACAATCGAGGATTGCAGAGATGAGAGATACAGTAGCGGGAGACCCTCGCTTGCATGGCTGAGTGCTCGCCACTCCCCTACTTTGTATTACCGGCCTGTTCTCGCGTGCCTTTTTCACCTTTTTCTCTCTTTTGTGTCTTTTGGCCGACTATCGCCAGTGTCACCGTCATGGCGCCGTGATCTATCGCTCACTATCGATCATTCAATCAACATGTTATAGTTCGTTTCTTGGTTAATATTTTTATAATTTATTTTTGAAGTACCCATTGAGTGGGATTTACATTCCTTCCAGTCGATACGATACACTCCGTGCCACCGCCATCATGGCATCCTCGGGAGCCACGCAAGCCCTGCTGGGCTCATTCTTTTTCGGCATCTTGTTTAACGCCGCGTCGGCTGCCTTGGTGCTGTATGTCATAGGCCACGGATCGGCCATCTTTCGGGACGGCCTGAGGCTGGTCCTCATATTTTTTCTCGCGTCTTCGGCGGCTTGGGCGCTCGTCGAATTCCTCGCGACTATCATCGAACCTACGGCTGCGTCCACGTGTCAGGTTGCCGTAGTCTTTTCGTCCATTTTCGACCAACTCGGAAGGGTTTTCGTGGAGCAGTACTTGGTATGGGCGACACGAGCTGAAGGAAAGACGTCCGTTGTTGGATTTATACCGCAAACCCTACTCCTTGGTCGGTTTGGTGCCGGTATCGCGTTTATTGCTCTGACAGGAAGCGAGTTCAATCCCACTTGTGCGCCCATATCCAAATCGATGCCCGTTGCCGTTATTGTCATTGCTTTGGACGCTATTATTCTCGCTGCGGTAGCCATTCAGGCCCTATCAATGGCTTCAACTGAAAATAACAAGAAAAGAAGCGTCATCATAGTTACTATTGGTCTAGGAATATGGATAGGGGTCAGTTCCGCTAACATGCCATGTAGTTTCTGATGCTAACTATCGGTAGATGAGTGTGGTCTTTTTATTAGGCCTAAAGGCAACTGCATTGGTCTTGAAAACAACACTTCCCGCGCTTGGGTTGGCAATTCTAGTTGGTATGTTTTCACCACTCGCCGAAATTATCTTTATCGCTGACATTATGAAGGACTCGTTACTGTATTCTCTGGATCACTGGTTGCTCCTCGAGGCCCACCACCACCACGACCAGACTCACCAACTGCTAGAGATTTAGGTCTGACTAGAGACCTATCCTCTTCGGATTCCGCAGCTTTCCCGCCGTCTCGCTATGAAGACTTGAAGAACACGGCGACAATGACTATGACTGCATACGCATCTCGAAATGAGGGTATCATGTCTGGAATAGGAGGACTCGGAGGTCAGGGGAATGCGAAGAGAAATGTTAAGTTGACCAAGGGCCCGTCAGGAAAGCTTGTGATTTCGAACCCGGTTCTTATGGCACAAGAAGGCATGGAAAACCCCCTTGACAGAATTCTAACGATCGACCTCGCCACGGCTGCCAGCAACGAAAAGGAGCGCCGAATCAAACTAGCACAAGGTGGATCGCCCCTGGTTGCACAGCGGCGAGCTCCTCAGCCGCCAAGCACAGAACAGGATGGAATGCTGGCTAGGGAGAGGAGCACAAGGCGCAAGCAGGTTGCGCCTTTGAACAGGTCTGCCTCAACCAAGACCACCAAAACAACTGCCGGTCTGTCCGTCGAAGCAAATGCATCTTCCACCTCATCCGAGTTATCACCCGGTAGTGAGATGATGAGGAAGAGATCGCCACGTCAACCCTCTGCTCCTCCAGTTCCAACGGGCTTCCAGCCAGTTCGACCTGGCGAGCCAATTCGTATCCCGATTCCGAGATCTCGAACTCCGCCTGAGTCCCCCAAGTCTCCCGAGCCAGTCAAGACTCCACTTCAACGACGGGCGACCACCGGACTTCCATCAAACCCCCGTGCTAGGGCGATGAGGCAGAATTCAGTAGAGAAAGATCAGAGACAGGAAACTGTCATGTTCATCAACAACATCGTCTACGATAACCCGAATGCAGTGAGCGACGTTGTTCGAGGGGCTGCGAAAACTCCAATGACATCGTTGGATTCTGCAGACTCGGTGGTGAACCGCCCACGCCCGATTCCCAGGAAAGGTGACAAGGATCGCCAAGTCTTTCCTGCCGAATTATCACCTAGCCAGGGACATAGGAGGACAAAATCTAGTGGCTCACTTATACACAGGAAGTCTATTCTTCAGTCCATGCCAGGGAGCCCTACTCAGTTACCGCCATTGCCACCACCACCGAAAAGCGCTGGCAGTCTGTCACGACCCCTTCCCAACGATACGAAAAGCATGACGTTCGATGAGAAGATGAGCATCCTGTATCCCACTGAAAACAAAGGACGATCTCTAATTCCCGAGATGCCTCCCTTACCGGCGACGTACTATGTCGATTCACAACGACGCGAGACCGACAGCGTCCCAGAGGCTGAAGCCAATAGTGAAAGAAGGACGTCTAAAACAACGGATAGGAGCTCGGTGCGAACCACGAGTGTTCTCGGCATTGAGGATGTCCCGCAGCTCCCGGCACAGAAGGCTGGTGGCGCAGGCGAGGAGTTGGGACAATCTTGGCTCCCAGGAATATCTGTTGACAATGAGAGACAGTCACATCTGTCTCTAAACAAGACAAACCGTAAGTCATCACCGGTCATCCCAGCAGAGAGCCGTTTCAGTGAGTCCTCTATAAGGACCGAAAGCAGGACCCGCGACGACGACGCAACGACTGTCTGGGGCTCTGTATACTCGCCAGTTGCCGCTGTGGAAATCCAGAAGCTACGAAAGAATGCCCGCTCAACATATATTCAAAAAGACATCAGTGGTTCAGAGAAGCAGATGGAACAAAGCCAACCTACCAAAGCACCTGCCGAGACAACAGTAGCTACCCAACCAGAGGCTTTTATTGCAAATTTCCATCACCGTATTGGCGAAGAATGTCCCACATTTTCGACTAGGAAGGATACTGTGCGACCGAGAAAGATGCCACCACCAGCGCCTCTGATACTTACCAGGAGAAACACGAGGAGGGCAATGGTTGTACAAGCCGCAGAGCCTTCGCCGCTGGAGTCGCCCGAAGTCGCTTACCAAATGATCCAAGCCCAGCTCCAGAAGTTGGAGCAACCGGATCCGGAGCCAGAAGAGAGCGAAGAGCGACGCCTAGAGCTATTGCAGGACTTGGAACGTGAGATGGGCCAGCTGGAAAATAAGTGGCAGTCTCGCTTAGATCGTGACTCCATGTCAACTATCCAAAGTTCTCCGGCAAAGGATTCGCGTCCCGCGTCTCTGGCCACCGACCGCAGAGCATCTCGAAGAATATCTATGCGCAATGCGGTTTTACGATCCAGAGGCGAAGAGAATACTGGTGTACCCTCATCTGAGAGCTCTGGCGTAAGCTCCGAAAACATCCAAGCTAGTGCCTGGCAAGTCCGCCTCGCCGAGTCCCAGACGGAGTTCATGGAAAACACACCCACTCTTATCACGAAGCGCAACAACCTTAACTTCCTCTCTGTTTCTAAGGCGGCGCTTGGTAGCCCAAGCCCCCCTGATACGGACGAATCCGAATATGAGAGCGATATCCCAATCGGCATAGGGTCTTTGAGCATGTTGGTGTCTCAGCCAATAGCTCAAATGTCTAAGCTTTGGAGACCGCAATCGCCTGTGCAGCACACTGTCGATTCGGGCCTTTGGGTGGGCGTGGTTAAGAAGCCAGAGACAGCCAGCGATGTACATGAACTTCCTAGTGTGTCAGTACGTCCTGCAACCAGAAAGATTTGGGGACCCTTGCCGATAGAAAGCTCGCGACTCTGGGAGAAACCCGTTAAGGCCGGTAATGTTGGCATTGCAGATGGAATGTGGAAAAAATTCGATCCGTCACAAGGCGATATCACTATCACTCGTCCACTTGCAACACGCCCGCCTCGGAAAAACAAGCGGGTGACTGCTTTGCCTGACATCCTAGAGAACCCTGAACCTTTGCCGGACAAGCGTGGAACATTGGGTCTCTTCCAATTCCCCTGGGGTGAAAAGAGCGAGAATGCCAGTGTACAGCCTCGATCTACTCGTATGTTCATGGCTATGCCGGGTACAATGACTACCGGAGGACCAAGCATAAACCTTGCCCTAGACGCCAGGTCAAGGCAATTGGAAACCGAAGAGTTCACTACGTCTTTCTTCGATGACTATGAGGCGGAAGAAGAAGGCGACAACTTTGATTTCTCTGACAGCGACGATGGAGACGACTTCGATGAAAATACTCTCTGGGAGATTGCTAGCTTACTAAAGACCGAGCGCCTGCCTTCGAAGAACAGCCTGCTTCCTCTACCGGAGCAGGACTCGACGTCCGTTCTCTCTCCTGGATCACCTATTAATGCAACAGAGATGTTAGTCGATGAATACCATGACGACGGTCTGGTACAAGAGGAACCCATTCCGGTCGACCGATTTTCCTTTTCAACTTCAGAATCAGTCTTCCCCCAATCCTTAACGTGGACCGCTCAACCAGCTTTGGAGATTCATATCTTCGGGCTACCTCAACCCAACCCAGCTATTTGGAACAGCTACATGACAGAGCCCTCAAAGACGGTCCGATCGAAGGCCCAATTTGGAGATGTCCTTCCTATTCACAGCAGCAGCCTATGGAAATCAGCGCCCAAGGACAATGGCATGAGTGTTGGGCTTCTCTGGAGCCCCAGAAAGCCCGTCCATAGCATCTCTTCTGCTCCCGTGAAGGCGAAGAAGACTCCTGCTCCTAGCATGCTGCCATCGTTATGGGTTCAACCCAAAACTGCTCCAGTTTCCGAATTCTCAGGCCTGTTCAACGCTACCCACCCCAGGGCGGACTACCGTAAGACTTCAAGCGAGCCCGCTGCCCTTGTAATGTCAAGGAAGACTCGTGCGGTGGAGATGTCGTTAGCAAAGTTGACCTCTGAAGCTCTATGGACAGGACGTCCCGCAGCCAAGTCTTCTTTGACTTGGGAAAAGCCTAAGGTTGTGGAGGTTCCTGAGCATGACGGTCTGTTTGAGAAGAACATGTCTAGGTCCGACTTCCGACGAACCGCAAAGGAACCCGCTGCACTTGTAATGGCAAAGAAGACTCGCATGATGGAAATGCCTTTGGCAAAGTTGACCTCCAAGGCTCTATGGACAGGAAGCCCTGTAGCTAAGGTTTCTCTGACATGGGAAAAGCCAAAGACCACAGAGGTTCCTGAGCGTGACGGTTTATTTGAGAGAAACATGTCCCGATCTGACTTCCGAAGAACCGCAAAGGAGCCCGCTGCCATTTCCACGGGAAGGACTCCTCGCAAGACTGAGGCACCACTAGTCAACCTCGAAACTAAGAGTCTCTGGGCTAAGGAAATTTCCGTCTTCTTAGAGCCCATCCGTGGTGCACGATTGTTTACACCCAAGAAGTCTCTTGTACCGGCCTCGCAATTAACCAAGAAAAGCGCAGCGCCCAAAGTCCAGACTGTCCTTCTTTGGGAGAAGAGAGAGGTAATCGAAGACCTTGAGTACAATGGTCTTTTCAATGTCAGCGTTGCCAGGAACAGTTACCGAACAACCTCCGAGGCCCCGGCTGCCATCTTCATGCCCAAGAAGCCTCGCATGGGCAAGGAACCCCTACCAAAGCTCATGACAAGCAACCTTTGGACTAGGGAACCCCTTGAGCCCAAGGCACCTGTTGCTATCCCCGAGCCGGTGTCTATGCCTGAAAAGGTCGCGACGTCGACGCACGCACGCTCTTTATGGGAGGCTACCCCAGTAATCACAGAATCGGACTACCAAGGCTTATTCGATGTCAAGGCTGCGAGGAAAGATTACCGCCGTACCTCTAAGCTACCTGTCGCTATGAACATAAACCGAAAGCCTCGAAAGACGGTTGAATCTCTCGCTACCTTGGCTAGCACGAAACTATGGCAATCCTATTCTGGATCTCGTTCCATGTCGTCCGCCAACTCTGTTGCCTTATGGATTAAGTCTTCTGTGTCGGTTCCCATCATGCTTGGCTTGTTCAAGGTTGATTCGAACCGTAAGGTCTACCGAACTACTTCAGCAGAACCAGTTGCACTTCAGATGACCCGAAAGCTTCGTCTTGTTGAAGAGTCTCTCCCTAGGCTTGAATCGTCGCAGCTCTGGACTGTTGGCCAGACCTCTTCGGTTGAACTAGACTGGATTACAATCTCTTCCACCCGACCTAGAAGCCCTTCCATCTCTTCTGTAACTACAGCTAGCTCGGCACCTTCGTCGCCTGTGACCGATTCGTCTTCCATCAAGACAAGCACTACCAAGGCCTCTTCGGCTAAGGGAAGCTTCTTCGGTGGCTGGTTCGGGAGAAAGAGGAAGGGATCAGAAGTCCCCTCGATCCCCGAAGTCTCAACACCCAAGGATATCCCTGAGATTCCGGCCGTACCAGAGTTGCCCGAGGGGTTTGTGGTGAAGAACTTGGATGAAACCCCTTCCAAGAAGCCAGCGCATATTCCTATCCGCCAGTCAAACCGTGTTAACATTGCCTACCGTGCGGACTGGGACGATGCCCTACGTGAGGCAATCCGCGATAGCTACCCTGGCACGATGGCGGCCTTGAGGGCTTCCTATCCCCAGGACTGGGAAATGGAACTCCAAGCTGCTATCAAGGCCAGCCACATTTCACCAAAGATAACTCGTCGAGCTGCGTCACCTCGCGATTGGTCCAACGCGCTCCATGAGGCCATCATTGCTTCTCATCCTGACATCAGATTCTCGCGGGGTCAGATGATACCAGCGCAATGGAGGGCTCAGCTTCGGGAGGCCATCTCAGAGAGCTACCCGCCTCAGCCCACCGACTTCGATGTCAGTATTCGACACCCTGTGTTTATGGGATCCTTGGAAACGACCGCCGAGACAATCCACCCGGCTGTCAGCCCAAAGATGATCAAGCGAAGGGGAAGCTACAAGAACCAAGCCAAGAGCCTCAATGTCGCAATTGGACCCAAGACGTCGGCATCTATGCTCTGGAGTAAATCCCCTAAACCCGCAAACAACGTGATGGGAGGTCTATGGATCCCTAGTAGCTCCTCGCCCAAGGCTGAGATGTCCTCCCAGATTGAAGTCAGTGTGGTGCGCCCCAGCCCACGGAAAGCAAAGAACACCAGCCGAAGCTTCAAGCTTCCTACCTTCGGCGAGCAGGGAATGTGGAGACGTGGTACTAACAGCAACTCCCAGAACAGAGACTGGCTAGATGACTCGATGAAGAAGCGCTTCTCACGCGTTGAACTGAGATACTAAAGGGGGCCGGGTTTTCTGGATGAGGTCGGTGATAAGGAATACTATATAAAAAACACACATAAACGCATATATACCCCTACAAAACTGTACAATACCTATCTAATGACTATCAGTCGCACCACATCATTCTTTTATTTTCTTTGCATTTTACGTCATTGAGCGTTCATTAGCATATCTAACGCGGCATCATGCTTGACGATTTCGAGATAGTGAATCCAAAAATACTTGTTATCATAAATACCTACTGTGTTTCAATTTAACCTTTGAAAGTGCTTATGGTGTGTGCATCTAATGTACATGCATCAAAGCCATTGGATCGATTGAGTGTACGACTCATCCTCAAGCCTACGACCATCGGTGGTTTTTACCCACTCTCCCCCGAGTAGTTCTGCTCCGTCAAGATCTCCATCGTCAGAGCTCACTTTCAATGTCCCTAGGGCTTTTCCGTCGCTACTGAGAAGATCCGCGCTGGCGCCTTTCTTAGCATGGTATAAACTAACCTCGACATCTGCCGTGTAGTTGTAGACAGCACCACGGATACCCGGCTTACCGAGCAGAAGCACGGTATTTTCACGAACATACAGCGGTAAGCTGCCGAATCCATGCTTCTCTCGAAACCAACCCGGCCCCTCGCGCACGCGGTTTGTAAAGAAGCAGGTCCATTTGCCTCTAGGTAGGTAGAACTCAACCTCTCCAGACTCGTCAAAAATAGGCGCGGCGACCAGGCTATCGCCAATCATGAACTGCCTGTCCAGGTACCAAGACGTAGGGTCCTCGGGGAACTCAAGACACATAGCTCGTAGGGATAAGGGAATTCCTTGAGAGGCAGCCTTGGCCCCCTGGGCGAAGATGTAGGGCATCAATCGGGTCTTGAGCGCCGTCCATTTAGCAAGGGTGCGCGAGCATCCTTCTTCGCTACGGTCGTCATTATCAATTGTCCATGGGACACGGTAAGAGCTACTTCCATGGAGACGACTGTGCGAGCATAGGAGGCCGAACGCAACCCAGCGTTTATAGATCCATGGTGTCGGGTAGCCTTCAAAGCCACCTATGTCGTTGGACCAAAAGGAATAGCCGCACAACCCTAGGCCTAAGCCACCTCGAACTGACTCGGCCATAGCCTCGGGAGTAGACTCGCAGTCACCGCCCCAAACGAGGGGGAATCTTTGCGTACCGGCACACGCGGACCTAGCGAAGAGGACGGCTTCTTCGTCGCCGTATCGCTTCTGCAGGGCCTCGTACACAATCTTATTGAATAAGAATGCATAGTAGTTCTGTCGGAGAGGGTTAATACCCATACTCCAACAGTTACAAAAGGTCTATATTGCTTACGTGCATCTTATGAGGATCAACAGTCTTATCGAACCACTCTACATCCAGGGTTGGAATCCTCTCGCCGAAGTCGGTTTTGAGGCAATCGACGCCTTTGTCAAACAGCCCTTCAAGACATTCGACATACCACTCTACGGCCTCGGGGTTCGTAAAGTCGACCAAGCCCATGCCAGCTTGCCACAGGTCCCATTGCCAGACATCGCCATTCTTTCGCTTGATGAGGTATCCTTTCTCTGCCGCTTCTTTGAAAGCGGCACCATGCTGGGCGATATACGGGTTGATCCAGACACACACCTTGTTCACTAGTCCGGACGACTTCAAGCGAGAAATTTGTGCCTTGGGATCAGGAAACTTCTCAGAGTCGAAGACAAAATCCGTCCATTTAAATCCCTGTCTAATATTAGATCATGACGAACTTGGTAAGATACCAGTGCATGTCCTCTTACCTTCATCCAGAAGCAATCATAGTGAAAGACATCCACTTGGGTATCTCGCTCTTTCATGCCTTCGAGGAAAGAGTTGACAGTTGCTTCATCGTAGTTGGTAGTGAAACTAGTAGTAAGCCAAAGGCCATAGCTCCAACTCGGCACTAGATTAGCTCTGCCGGTCAGGTGGGTGTAGCGGTACAGCACCTCCTTTGGCGTCGGGCCATAAATGATATACCACTTCAGCCTCTGGCCTTCGACACTGGTCTGGGCGCGACAACATCTCTCACTTCCAATCTCTAGCTCAACTCTCCCAGGGGTATCTATGAATATCCCATATCCCCTGGAGCTGAGCCAGAACGAGACATTTTTGTACGCCTGATCACTAGAAGTGCCACCGTCTGCATTCCATAGCGATATCGACTGCCCAACTTTGTTGAAGGCCCCGAAACGCTCCCCAAGACCGTGGATGGTCTCGCCGACACCCAAGTTCGTCTGGGTGAAGATGTAGTGATGGAAGTCCCTCATATCGCCAGTCTGCAATGGATTGCTCGGGGCGGGGTTGTAAGCCAACCCAACGCTGCGCGAAGCTAGAGAGGTCAAGACCTTTGACCCATTCGTGCTGTGAAACTGTATGCCAAAGTTGTGTTCATCTGGACTTATGGTTGCTGATAAGGATCCTGACCCGAGAGTCGTGCCCTTGTCACCTTTCGCAATCTTCGGCTCGAACTTTGGTCCTCCGCTTGGGAAAAGGTCGAAATGGGGACCCTTCCTCGCGGCACCGGCCCAATGTGTTGTTTCAACAGATATGATGCCATCATATGGTGCTTCTAGATCCTATAATAGTCGTTAGTCTAGCCATAACCAAAGCACACTTCGGAGGTCATAATCAGCTCACGATGGTTAGTGTGCTAGTATTCAAGGTGTCACCTCGACCCCTGATTTTCTTGGACGGGCATAAGAGACTTAGGCCCTTTTCCGTTTCTGATATATCGTAGACCTCTTCAGCATATTCCACACGCATCCCCTCCGCTACCATCCACATGCCATCGCGGAACTTCATACTGGGAATGCCTACTACTCAAACTAGGAACTCTTATACAAATCAGAAGAAAGTTCGAGGTGATAATGTGTATGACGTGTTAGAGGAGAGGAGAGGCCGCATGAAGAATTTCTATTGCTACAGGATGCGGAGTATAATGGGCTGAGGTCATGTCTATGAGGCCCGACCCCAACTGGAGTTGCATATCGGATGCATCCAAGCCGAAGGTATCCTACATGTAGTATCACCACGAACGAAATCGCATTCTGGTTCGGTTTCCGCTGGCCTTGGCCTGGATGATCATGAGACGGGTTCCGGGCCGTGTCCACGATGCAGCGCCCATACATAGCTCGTGATCGTGGACTGCATGTACATACGATAGCTTCCTAGCTGCACGTTCCCTAGGGCCCTAAGACGCAGATACCTAGACTAGCATTCGTAGTAGTCGGAGTTGGTTGTGAAGCGTCAGGTCGTCGGTTTAATTATAAACGAAGTAGACGCGAACCTAAGCGGGGGATAGGTTCGCCGTCCGCTGGATCATTTCGGTAGAATCCATCCCCACCAATAAAGGGGGACCGCCGACGCCCTATTACCCCTGGTCCTGGCTGCTGTGGCCTATCAAACTCTCCACTAACTTCCCCAACCTGCATCCAATTTCCACCCTAAAAATGCAGTCTAGAACCGACTTCCAGTGCGCAATCATAATCCGTTTAGTCGAACAAACACTATGAAGCCATTGTGGGCTTGCGGTATTGGCCAATTCGCATTATCAATTGCTTTAGTAGAGAATAGCTGATCTGAGCTCAATGTCTCTGTCAATGGCCTCCCGGAGACTAAAAGGTCTTCGGATGCGGAGATTGTCCTCCCGCCTGGCGACTAACCCTCAGTTGCTCTCCAATGCGACTATACCGACCAGGGATGTGCCAAAGTCATTATTATATAAACCATGATGTCGTAGCGAATGTTATGTAGAGGCAGTATTTTACTTGCCTTTACCTCGTGATGTTGTTGAATGAGCGGTTAACGAAGATGTGGTCTTCTACCTTGCTTTGGCTTGCCTCATCAGCAATTTGTGTGCTGGCTTCCTCAAATGATGACAGCTCGCCGCTCTATAAGGATGCATCCGCTCCAGTCGAGGACAGAGTAGCTGACTTATTGGCGCGAATGACCATCGAAGATAAGACAGCTCAGCTAGTTCAAGGAGATCTGAGGAACTGGGTCGACACCACAGATGGTACACACAACCAAACCGGCCTAGAATGGAGTATGCAGTACCGAGCTGGTTCATTCTATGTTGGAATTGCTATTCCCTGGACCATGCTCAGCGACGGAATCAAAACTGGCCAAGGCTATCTGGTGCAGAACACGACACTAGGCATACCTGCTTGGGTTCAATCGGAAGGCATTCACGGTTTCTTGATCCCAAATGCAACTATTTTCAACTCACCGATCGCTCATGCCTGCTCTTTCAACCCATCTCTGGTCGAAAAGATGGCAAATGCCATTGCTCAGGAAGCTCGTGCTCTGGGCGTTAATCAGATCTTCGGGCCACTTGCTGACTTGGCTCGGGAACTGCGTTTTGGTAGGGTAGAAGAAACCTTTGGAGAGGACGGCCATCTGTAAGAGAGATGTTTGTCTGTGACGTTCTGAGCATGACTAATGATCAGAATAGGACAGGAGAGCTCGCCCATGCGTACGTCAAGGGTCTGCAATCAGGCAATGTTTCAGCTATGGTTAAGCATTTCGTGAGAGCCCCTATCTAGACTCGCGATTGCTGAATATCTGAGGTGCTAACGATAACAAGGCCGCATTCGCAACGCCAGAGCAAGGTATCAACTGCGCCCCCGTCCATGGAGGAGAGCGAGAGCTACGCACTACCTACCTTCCTCCCTTCAAGCGTGCAATTATCGACGCCGGTGCATTATCCATTATGTCAGCCTACCACAGCTATGATGGAGTTCCCGCTGTTGCCGATAAGCACACTCTTACCGATATCTTAAGGGGTGAATGGGGTTATAAGTACTTTGTGAGCAGTTATGTCGACTCCAGTCGGTTTATTTTCTAACATAAGCAGGTAATGAGCGATGCTGGAGCTACGGATCGTCTATGCGAAGACTTCAAGATGTGTAAGTCGGACCCGATCGACTCTGAAGCCATTGTCAACTTTGTAAGTTCGCCCCTGTAACTCAGGTAACCCCAAGCCCCTTTTGCTGATTTTAATCCTAGGCACTCCCCGCTGGGAACGACGTTGAGATGGGCGGTGGGTCTTTCAACTTTGAGAAGATCCCTGGAATGATTGAGGCCGGGACACTGTCTATCGATATAGTAGACGAAGCCGTGTCTAGACAACTACGCGCAAAGTTTGAAGCAGGTTTATTCGAGAACCCCTTCACTGGTGTGTCTGAAGAAGACCAATCTAAATATATCAACACGCCGGAGCTTGTTGAACTGGCAAGACAGTTAGACGCAGAATCCATCGTTTTGCTCGAAAATCATGACGACGTTCTTCCCTTGAAGAAAGATGCGAAAATCGCCGTCATTGGGCCTATGGCACATGGTTTCGTAAATGTGAGTAATATCTACTTTTCGAATACACATCAATGCAGCAGCTAATCTCTAGCACAGTACGGGGACTATGTCCCATACAAGTCGCAATATAGAGGAGTCACACCCTTAGATGGCATCAAGGCGGCAAGTACCGGAGAAGTTACGTATGCGAAAGGTTGCGAGCGCTGGTCCAGCGATCAGTCTGGCTTTGCTGAAGCCATAGCCGCGGCAGAAGACGTTGATGTTGCGGTTGTGGTCGTGGGGACCTGGTCCCGAGACCAAGACGAGTTATGGGGAGGTCTCAACGCCACGACGGGTGAACATGTCGACATCAGCAATCTGAACCTTGTCGGGGCAATGCCGCACTTAGTCAAGGCTATTATTGATACGGGAAAGCCTACTGTAGTTGTCTTCAGCTCAGGCAAACCTATTACGGAGCCTTGGATCTCAGATGCGGCGTCAGCACTCGTACAGAAATTCTATCCCTCCGAACAAGGAGGTAATGCTCTAGCGGATGTGCTATTCGGTACCATCAATCCGTCTGGGAAGCTGTCTGTCTCGTTCCCATATGACATTGGTACTACGCCCATATACTACGACTACCTGAATTCGGCACGGGCGTATCCCGATCCAGGTGCTGTCTACGCCAACGGGTCCATGGCTTTTGGTCACAACTATGTGCTCCAGAACCCCACGGCACTATACGAGGTAACCCCCCTTTAACGCTCTCTTAAGTATTTCTAACCGACGGTTCGCCACTAACATGACCTACAGTTTGGCTACGGCAAGTCCTACAGCACGTTCACATATTCGAATGTGAAGCTCTCTAAGACTACTGCGTCTTCAAGCGATACAATTACAGTATCGGTTGACATCACGAATGAGTCGAAGAGCGACGGCGCCGAGGTGGTACAAGTATACGTTCAGGATGTGATATCTAGTGTCGTGGTGCCAAATAAGCAATTACGAGGTTTCGAAAAGGTCCTCGTATCAGCTGGTGCCACGGAGACTGTGGATATTGATATTGCTGTTGCTGATTTGGGACTCTGGGATATAAATATGAAGTACGTCGTGGAGCCAGGCGATTTTACAGTTCATGTCGGTAGCTCAAGTAAAGACATCAGGGGCAAAGCAACCTTTACTGTCTCTGGTTAAGTTATTTAAGCAGACAGAGGATTATTCGAATTCGATGAATCCATTATGAATAGAAAATCAATCTTGTCACACCTTTACATCTTTCGATGATGCACAATTTTGATCTCAGTAATAAGTTATTATGTATAAATCCGCATTGTCTTCGTCACACATAAACATTTGCGCCATCGCCCCAGCCGTATTGCCATAACCTCATATGCTCATAATAACCCATTAACTCAGCGTGTAAGCATTACTAGTACCCTCGAAAGCCGTAATATCCCCACCAATCAGAGCCTTACTATCACCATAATACTTGGTTCTATATGTCCCTGGCTCGGCATCGCTTTCCGTTTCCCAACTGATGGTGACCTCGCTATACCCCAATACCGTATCCGTACGTGTCCATGTGTATACCAAGGACCAGTCAGTATCATCTCTGACTTGTGTCCAGTTGTCACCGTCCTGCTTCTCGATCGCCGCGAATGTATCTTCGAGGCGCAGGTTGTTGCGTGGATTGGCTGCGACGAAAGTCGCGTTTACTACGGCACCACGCGCGTAACTCTCCGAGGGCTGTGTGGTGACGTCTCCGAAAGACTTTCCTGGTGGAGCATTGTCCTGCACCACGCCTGTGATGAAGCTGAGACTGTTGTTGCGGTTATCTGGTGGCGTTGGTCCGGGGTCTGGGGAGCTCGTAGAGTCAGGGGCTAGATATTGAATGTTGCTGACTGTTAGATTGATGTATGCGGAAAGCTCCCATTGTCCAAAGAGTGTACTCGCACCCTCATACCGCTGGATACCATATTCCTCTGGTGTAGCTAGGTAATGCGCATAAGTGTTTGCCGGCCCTCCCAATACAACCTTAGGCTCGGCATCAGTGATGTCCTCGGCGGCAGTCTTGACTGCAGCACGCCATCTGCGACCAGACATAGTTGTCGCTTCACTTGGGCTGATGATCATAACGAACTGACCGACCCGCAATAGCTGTACGTCGATGATATTAGGGCTCCACGGGTAGGGTTCATTCAACTCGCCGACGTCTAGAAGAACAGGCTTGGGATTTTGGCAAGCCTGCTGTTCGGGTGAAGGCGCACGAAGAAGACTCTTGATTACTTCCCAGACAGGACTTGCACTGGGCGTACCAGAATCTCCTTGCGTGAAGTCGAAGGCGCCTGGTCCATCCGTCGTGCCAGCAGCAAAAGAGTAACCGAGTGCTGCGGGACAAGTCTGAACTTCGGTTCCATTTTCCAGTTGGAATTTCCAGAATTGCATGTCATGATAGAAGTGGAAGGACTTGACTGTCGAGCCGACTACAGCAGTGCCGGATGTATCGAGCGAGTCCTAGAAGCCAATCAATGATAATTTCGGGCTAACGAGAAAAAACGACTTACGTAGACTGATCTTGCACCATCATACTGACGTTTGCCAATCTCGTAGCAGCTTTTGATCCCAAGATCCAACTCTGTGAAAAGGGGACCTCGTCCGTGACATGCCTGTGATTTACCATCGGCACAAGTGCTGTTTTCGAGGCTGCACATTTGACCAGATCCATCGTCACACCTAACACCATGTTAACTTCCGCCATAAAGCATCCATAACGGATTTATCATTATACACTTACCAAGCACCTAAAGTGTTGGGGGTTGTATCTCCGACGTTCGCCTGCGAAAACGCAGCAACGAATCCATCAGCGGCAGAGTCTTCACCCTCCATGGCCTTCTCGAACATAATCTCAGCAACCCCCTTATTGTCTCCAGCTACGTGGGTGCTGTTCTGATAGATCGATGTTCCATGGACAGGGTACCATGTCAAAATGCCGATGTTCTTGCTATCAGATGCGCGCTGGAATCTGAGCACCGTCATCTCTTTATCGGTTTCGTCTGCATATTGAGCTCGCTCCTCAGCCGGATTAGCCAGGTATGCGTACAAGCTTCGACTGAGGTTGCCGTCTGTGATATTGACCGCTCCTATAAACTCCGTTAGAATAATATTCCTTTTCTGCGTCACAACTTTCAACAATACCAAAGTCGAGGTACCCCTATAAACAATATTAGCAATTCATACGAGCTTCATCGATCCTTCGCCCACCTACCTCTGTCAAGGATTCATGAGCTCTTTTAATTGATAAGACGGCACCATCCACAATGGCTTGGTAGCTTTGCTTGTCGAAACCCAAGCTGGTCACCTGCGGGAGTAGATAATTAAACCACGCCCCAGGGCCGGAATGAGCATGTGTCCCAGTGACCGCAATGTTTCCAGATCCATATACTGCATAGTCGTCCCCGAGCGCAGCAACGCCATCCAAAATCCCAAATCGTACGGCAGTATCACCGGACTGAGTGTCAAGGACCAGGTATACGAAGCGATCATCGGGGTTGTTAACATCGCCGATTATAAACGCCCGTGAATATATCCGTTGTCGAAGACCGCTGCCAACCTGGGAGAGGTCGGCATAGCCGGCGAAGTTGATCTCCACCACTGGACCTGTTATATCGGCTTTTCCAGCTCCAATGAGATACTTGTCGCCCTTCGCCTCTGCCCTAGCCTTCGAGTCCGATGGGGGAGCATTCGCTTTTACACGAGCTGTTCGTCGGAAGTCAAAACGTTGCGGCGCTGGTTCTCCGAACCTAATCGCAATAAATGCCCCTAGGACGAAGAACGAAAAGATAGCCAGGAATGCCAATACAGGCCTCCCTGTCGTCCGAAATCTGGAAGCAGACGTGCGAGCCATAGCAGTGGATTTATCTAGGAGAGTTGGCTATCTCTACGGCTTACGGCTCCTAATCCGGAGCAACAAAGTTCAAGCTCGGGGATCTTCCATCTGCAGCATCTGGCAGCAACGAGCTTATATTCCTCATCCAGAAGGAGAGAGAGATAGGCACGAGACCGCTTTTAGACATGTCTGGTACAACTTTCCTTATCCCGTCTAGGATGCTACGTCCACGGCGATAGCTACGTCCGTCGTACAAGCAAACACAGGAAAAAAACAAGCTTGTGTACCGCCTATTAGCTATATTAAGCAGGCCCTCCAATGCAAACCTTGCATAGGTCTTGCATCTGCATCCGTATTCCATGGATTCCGGATAGCCAGGCAGCAACTACGCGGGCGGAAGACAAATTAAGCATTGGATCTGTACAATCAGCTGCAGCGTCTGACATCATGAGCTGAACTGGAGGCCCAACGATGATGCATATCATCACATGCGCGCCAAGGGGTAATCGAAGACGGTAAGACATGCGATTGGATCGAGTCCTATCTCAGTATGGAATTCCAGGTCGTCCCTCGGTAAATGTTGCTGGCAGAGTAGTACCATATCTCCGAAAGATAGGAAGTTGGTAGAATGGGAAGACGGAGAGAGGTCACCGGCAGCCAAGCGGGGGTTAGAAGGGTGGTAATTGTTTACCTATGAGGTCTAGGTGATTGTAATTCCCATGATCATCCGCCAGTGTCATTGGGTCTACTGCAGATTCAACGACTTCCCCTCATTTATCGCCTTAACCAATGACACCCTATTGATCTTGGCCCCAAAATACAAAGGAAGGGAAACGATAAATTACGTCTGCAGGTCCCCGTTTAAGCGGCCATCCGCCGGACAAGTCAGCGTCAGCTTTTGGATAAATGAGTTGGATTCTTATTTCCAAGGAAGTAGAGAAATAATTTTAGTAAGATGCGATCCTCGATGATCGTGTGCGACGAGTTAAAGTCATGGAACCTTGAACTTCAATATTGAATTATTATTGGACTCCTACAGGCTGAATACCTACGTTACCTGATCTCCTTTATAATACGTAACATTTTACAGCCGTGCGCGCTGAGAGCAGTAACCATAAGATGGAAAACTCTTATAAGATGATCCAAAAACCCCTTCATATTGGCAACGGGCGAATCATTGGGGGAGATGCGGGATGACTGACAGGAAAGGATTTCTTCCTGGAGAGCTCATGTCATCCTGAAGGCGGCGAACCAACTATGGAAGCGGTCTCAAAAGAGGAAGCTCTAATTATCGTCAACGCCTTTTCTACACCAGCGACCCCCCGCAAAGCTTATCGACACCATGGGTGCCAACGATCCATGTCCCTGCCGAGGGGCTGACGGGAGGACCTGACTCCGTCTGACAAGTAATTAGATGCCAATTAGACCTGTCATTTGGCAACCCTACATAGTAGGTGGACTAGCCACTGATTATCACATCGAAAATACGTTACGAACTAATTTCCTAGATTCTTTGTTACTTCTATAGGCGTCATTCTTCAACTCGTCTATTGGTTGCGTCTCTCCCAGACAAAAATTCAGACATAGTAAGCTTGGACCTGGCTTGGGCCTCCGCTCGTACGCCAAGTATAACAGGCTTTCGAGCAAGACTTGACATAAGACACTTGGAAACACACATAAAGTTCACTTAAAGATCAACGCTTCATAAATAATTTCTATATTTGGGTATCTTAAGTCTATCTATCGTAACGTGTGCTGCCGCACACACGCATCCCATGTATTCTCAACGCCCAGACGCAAAGCCACCGACGCAATGATCGAGATTCAACGTTATCTACGTCGTGATCATCTCTAAGAAGTAGTAGCGCCGCCTCCCATTTAATTCGCATTTATTGATTTTATTCTATTTGGTATCCTTGATGGTATTTGCCCTAAAAAATCGGCTATTCCAGTTCCCATAAAAGCCAGGGTCTCCGTACCTAACGTAATGTAAGAAGAAGAAAAAAGCCATACAATTACCGCGCCACCCACTCAACGATTGCCGTCAGGTTACCTACGCTCCGACACTAGCCAATCGTTGCTGGTGCTCCGGCTGTGGGGTCAGTCTTCTGGAGATGTCGGGAATCCCGACACGGTCCGCCATTCGATCGGGGACCAGATCTGGAGACACTGATCGGACGGGATACTCAGTGGCTGGCGAGGCCAATAACAAGCGGGATGTGATTGGCTGTGGGTGTTGAATTGTGGGAGACTGGACCTCGTCGACCACCGTCTTGGGCACGGGGCCGGGTCCCGTGCGGATGCTCGAGGGCAGGATTTGCTCGAAGCCTTGTTGTCTAGCAACTTGCTCGATGCTCTTGAAGTACTACAGGATCGGTTAGCTGGTTGTGCAACATGTTGCATCCGGAAAGGGCACCTACCTTGACTGTCTTGACCTGCAGTTCTAACGTTGCATCCTCGTCGCACACAATCATGGGGTGAGGGTGGAGCTGAAGGCTTGAAAGCGTCCACATGTGGTTGACGCCTTGCTCGATGCATCTCTGCAGAGCGAGAGCCTTGCGAGCACCAAGGATAATGACGACGATTTCTCTCGCCTCGAGGACGGTCTGAACACCAACCGTCAAGGCCATCTTGGGGACCTTGTCGATGTCGTTGTCGAAGAATCGGGAGTTAGCGAGAATGGTGTCATAAGCCAGAGTCTTGACACGGGTTCTCGAAGCCAGACTAGAGCCCGGCTCGTTGAAGGCAATGTGACCGTCTTCTCCGATTCCACCCAAGAACAAGTCGATGCCGCCGGCACGCTTGATCTTGGCCTCGTACTCAACGCATTCGGCCTCTAGGTTTGGCGCATTGCCGTTGAGGATGTGGACGTTGTTGGGGTTCACGTTGACGTGGGAGAAGAAGTGCTTCCACATGAACGAGTGGTAGCTCTCTGGGTGGTCTCGGGGAATACCGACGTACTCATCCTGTTTAGGCCGTGGTCAGCATTTACAAGCGCATGTATGGGTGAGGCTATTTCCTACCATATTGAAGGTAACAACATTTTCAAAGGAGATCTAGTTTCAACGTATTAGCTTCATTCCAAGATGCAACCCAGTTATCACCTACGTTTCCAGCCTTGTACTGCTCAACTAAGATCTTGTACACTCCTAGAGGACTCGATCCCGTAGGCAAACCGAGCACGAATGGGTTCTCTGCAGTGGGGTTGAAGTGTCGGATTCTCTCGATGATGTAATTGGCTACATAGAAGCTGGCAGTCTCCGAGTTGTCGCGGATGATAAGCCTCATTTTGATTTATGGTTTATGGCGAATATGTGGTAGATATCACGATAGTGGGTTTGATGTTAGGGATAGAGAGGTATATTGAAGTTTACTTTCTAGTAGGGTCGGGTAAGAAAAAAGAAAAATATCTACAAAAAGAGCCTTCTAGTAATACAGGCTTCGAATGCATTATGAGGTACTGTCTCATAGTGGCAAAGGCGTGAGAAAGGCCGCAGCAGGATAGCATCGGACCTACAGTTGGTGATGGAACGTTTGGCCGGATTGGTTCGTTCTCCACCGCGACGATAGTGAGCTCACACCTGTGACTAAGGGAAGCTCATTAAACGTTGTATAACCTGTCCATGAATGGTTTTAGGTCATGTGGCGGCCTGGGCCTTCTGGTTGGTTGCTTTGTGAGCTGTAAGTCTCGAGCTCCGACCAACCACATGGCCGACGCTCTACTTCGATAACGAGATATTATCTGATGCCTTACCCATCCCCCGGAGATCTCGGGTTCGCTTAGTGATCGTGACGGGGTCCCATAAGAAAAATTTACAGCTCATAGGGCGAACGAACATGGGAAAGGGAACGTTTCTGATGAAGCTTCTGATTGACACTTGAGCTAATGCAATTCCGACATCATCTTTCCGTACCTCAATTTTAGTGGGGGAGACCAATCCAGGGGGGAGTCATCTCCATTCAATTGGGATTTTGATTTTCTTTGTTCTTGGCCGCTAGAATCAATCCATGACTCTGGAATGAACGTGGTTCACCCCCGTCATTTATAGCCAGGAATTTGTATTTCGTCAGAACCGCAGAGCTGAATTAGGAAAAATCAAAATATATATCTCAGCTAAGCAGAGCACTACCGGGAAACTTAGTCACAGATATTCGAGGGCATTGTCGGCTAAGATGGAAGATATGAAGATATAGATGAATCCAGGAGACAGAGACGTATGATTCGCTCTGGACTAGATTTCCCACTTGTGCCACGCTTGAGGCTTACGCGGTTCTGTATCACCTCATATAGTAGAGCCTAGGCCTATCGAAAAGTAGCAAATCATTATTGGAAGAAAACAGTAACAGAGAAAGGAATGTGAGCATGAGTAGCAAAGCACTGGACGCACGCTAACGACAGCTTGGTACTATGCAAACGCCATGTGGCTCGTGAAGGGGTTGGCGATCCTTGCTCCTTTAAATATACTAAATATTTCCACCTAGAACGTTAAAAGTTCACGACCATAATTCTAGAGCCTACAACGTTACATCTGAAAACATTGACCCCAGATGCCAGATAGCGGAACAAAGCAACACAACCAAATGTGAGACAATGGGCACCCTCTATCCTCTCTTGGTTCCTCTTCCTCTGTATCGTTCCCCTCCTTGTCCTTCCTGATCCTGTTAGCCCATTGGCGCATCGCCCTACTCCAGCCCCCCGGTCCCTATCTTCTGGCTTGCGCTGAAGCTAGCTACCACACGCTGCCACACATACCGTACACATACTACCTACTATCGTTGCTTGCTACTACCTATCATATAATCCTATGCACTCGTTTTCCCATGTTGGTATTATAGCTGCTACGTGAGTACGGCCGAGCTAGGTTAGCAGGCAACCCAAAGTCACCTGCCCTACATAGGAAACAAGTGGCGTTGGATCTGTTTGTGGTCCACCTCTCTCCGATCCCGTCCCGCCCTATCCCATATCGCCGGGGCTTGTGTCGCTGCTACTGTTCCTATTGTTGTATTATTATCATTCTTGTTAGGTGGTAGTAGTAGAGCTTTCTGAGACCTGGGTAACCTGGGCTTGAGCCACGTTCAGTCAGGGGTGGACTAAGGTTGACACCGCTCACCTCACTTCGTGTCTCTATCTCGACATGCTTTTGGCTACCAGCGCAACCATTCTTTCTCGTATCAGAATATTTGCCATGAACTAACTGCCTTTCGCTCCCCATTGCACCATTCGCTCATGCTGTAAATCCATTGGGTCTGACCAGAACAAACCCCCAGCACACTTGAATCCAGGGTCTTGGCTCTTTATTCTTGACTTGCTTCTGGGATCGTACATTACTAGATCCAACCAACGGGGCCACCTCGTTAACTTCGAATTTGACCGGCAGGTTTCATTTCTGCCGTTCTAGCCTTTTCCCGCTTATACGAGCCCTGACGCGGCCCTAAGGAAACCTTTCAATTCTCTCTCTTGCTTCCAATCGCCTGTTTCTTTTTTGGAACATGACGAATGTTTGCTGAAGGCAAAGTCAGACATCGCATCTCTCTGGATACAGTATCAGCTGCGCCTCTCGTTTTTATCACTCCACCCATGTTACCTTCATGATTTTTATATTTATACCCAACCGGACCTTCGAACCATCTCTTTGTCATGCAGCCACTCACTTCTGCAATGACTACGTTGAAGAAATCGCTGTTGGCCGCCCTCAAGTCGTTCCTTCGAGGGCGGTCATTCTTGCAAGCGCTGCTTGCCTTTTGGATTAACCCCAAGGCTTTCAAGGAACAACATGTCGATGGAACGGCGACATACCCGCCGAGGACAATCGAAGACTTCCTCAAGGAAGCCGAGAAACTCTTTCTAGGACCCATCGAAGGAGATGGATTAAAGTCGTATTCCTCAGAACTCAAACGCCAATTCCGGGAACGGTTACAGACCCATCCCGAGTGCATGCTTCCGTCCTTCAACCACCTACTACCCACCGGAAAAGAGCGAGGCCAGTATCTTGCCCTCGATGTCGGAGGATCAACACTCAGAGTTGCATTGGTGGAGTTACGGGGCCGTGAAGCAACCGGGAAGGAGAGCGAAATTGTCCGGATGGTCAGTTTCAAGATCACACCGGAAGTCAAGAAACTAGAAGGCATGAGTTTCTTCGATTGGATGGCGGCTCGGATCCATGAAGTCATCCGTGATGATATTTTGAATGGACAGGACGTAATACCAATGGGTCTTGCCTGGAGCTTTCCCGTAGAGTATGTTGACCTTGCCTACACTTTAACGCATAACAATACTGACATGACCTACAATTAGACAAGTATCACTAGGCGGTGGACTTCTACTGGGTATGGGTAAAGGTTTTATGGCAACTAGCGGTCTATTAGGCCAGGACTTGGGCGAGATCATCAAATTTGCGTGTAGGAAACAAGGCTTGGATGTCCAACTTGCCGCCATCGTCAACGATAGCTCTGCGACATTATTATCGCAAGCCTACGTCCACGCTTCTACTCGCTTCGGTCTAATCCTTGGGACCGGCACTAATATTGCCGTCCATCTACCGGTGTCAGCCTTCAGTCGTGCCAAATACGGCACGCGGCCAGATAGCTGGTTCGAGTCTGCGAGTCACGTCATTGTGAACACGGAGCTGGGTATGTTTGGGAAGGACATTTTGCCTCTAACACGGTGGGATGAACTTCTCAACGCATCTCATCCTCGCCCCGACTTCCAACCCCTCGAGCACCTGCTCAGCGGCTTCTACCTTGGAGAGATATGCCGACTCGCCATAGTCGAAGCCGTGGAGACGGCAGGTCTCTTCGGTGGCCAATTACCGCCTTCTTTGGAGAAACCCTACTCCCTCGACACGGAAATCTTGTCGAGAATCGAGGCGTAAGTCACCTCGCACGCGACCCTTACTCATGATTATGATGATGTTAACACAGCAATACAGTGACACGTCACCCACCCTCGAGAAGGCTTTGTCACAATTCATAACACATCACCCAACCGTCACACCGCCCACCATCTCTGACATATCCGCGATCCGCAGCCTCGCCATGTTCATATCGCGGCGCTCCGCCGCTCTTCTGGCCGCCTCGGTGTTCTCGCTCTGGGAGCTACGACACGAGACGGAGGTCGAGTACATCCCTGCGATACCTAAGCCTGCTCCCTCCAACGATAGTGCCGTGGCTCTATCGTCGCCTTCTGTCGATGACGAAGTCAAGGAATTCGAGACCAGTACCAAGGTCGCCTTCAACGGCTCCGTTATCGAGCACTACCCGTTATACCTACCAACATGCCAACGGTACATCGACGGGCTCGTCGCCTGCAGTCAATATCCCGGCACGGTGGATCTCGTGCCAGCGATCGAGAGCTCGATCCTCGGCGCTGCGGTGGCTCTCGCCTGCGCAACCGAGGCCTAAAGAAAACAAGAACAAATAACAAAGTGGGCATAGAAGGGTAATTCACGCATGTATATATCATTCTTGATTTCCTTTTTTTTTGGTTTTATTTTTCATTGTTTTGAAAAACACATCGGTGCATATTATTTACCCTGATGACATTGATGAGAAACGAAAAGCATCGAGTGCTTTCTACATCATCTAGCCGTCTTTAGGGAGGGCGGCGCTTGGGGAGCGAGCAACCTTAGCGAGGAGCTTTGAAAGCGGGGGGGCACATCTAGAAGGCGTTCATGGCTACATAGCATAATGGAAGACTCATTGTCGCGAGAGTAATTGAAAGCATTCAAGTACCCAATGGATGAGTCCAAATAACTTATACATATAGTGATTGCTATCTTGAGTTTATCCTTGAAGCTAACCTAGATGCTTGCTTGCTTATTCTAGTATCTGATAGAGATGGAGAAAGGAGGCGAAAAAACAGCATAATGACTCCAATGATTTCCCACGCTATAGACTACAGATAGGTATTGAAGCTAGGTTTCGATATTCCCAAAATAACAAGAGTATGACGTTTCATAATACAGATAAGCCCTCAAAAAAACAAAAACGCCTGGATATGGTCATGCCGTCGTCGCCGTTTCCGTCAGCGCGTTTCGCTTGGTTGTCCTTGACTAGTAGGTATAGAATGCCCAACCCCATTTGCTCACTCCAAAAAAAATAATAAACCGTTGACTCGCCAGAAGTTCCTTTTTTTTATGTTGCACGATCCGCTCACACACACACACACACACACACACACACACGTTTGCCTAAGGTTACAATTGGGGGCATTTCTGCTCTCTCTCTCATTCTGCGGAGAAATACCGCTTCGATTTGTTTCTGATTTGCTGTGCCTTGATTTCTTGAGGTACCGCAATGTGATGGACGATGTGTGGTCGGTAAACAGTATCCACAAGGGGTGTCCTGTTTGCGTGTTAGTGATACCTGCTGGGTTGGGTCAAGGGGTTACGTGACACTTACCAATCATCAACACTGAGGGGGAAATACTCATATAATTCCTCCTCTTCCTCTATCGGACTACCGCCCGCGCCGTGGATCGTAGTGGTGCGATGCAGCTTTGGGCTAGTTAGGGAGTCTGAGTTGGAGCGGTTGTTTGGACTTCGTTCATCCTCGGATAGCGACAAGTTGATGGGCACGGACGGAGTTTGGTGGTTGTTTTTCGTATGATTGTTTAGTGCGTGTGCTTTGTTCGAGGCATCTTTTCCCCATGATGGCACAGGTGGTCTACTAATATTGGGCGACAGCGCAATTTTCTTTGCTGGGTGGGCTTGCGCGTTTCCTCCTTGGCCACCGTATGCTGGTGTTGAAGGCGTGGCCCACGGCGACCCTTGCGTCGCATTACCCAGCGACGGTGATGAGTATTGGTGTAAGTTATGGCCAGTCTCTGACCGTTCGGTTTTTAGATTCGATGCTGAACTTGCGTCGCTATGGGTTCGCGCTCGTTCTACAGTGCTCGGCGCTTTCTTGTCGCCTGTGAGAGGAACATCCTTCCTACTATCAAAGTTTCGAGGGCTTCGCCCACGCACGATCACGGGTCCGCTCTGGATTTCGGCGATTTTCATGAGCTCGCCGCCCGTCTTCATCTTTCCTAGAAGGCTAATCTGCACAACGTAGTGCTGTTGCAACCCCTTCCGTCGGCCATTGTTTGCGGTTGCGCTCTTAAACTGCAACCGCTTCCATGATACTGGTATGCTGACCCGGTGGCCATCTACTTCCTGGCCGCCGCTCAGGTCGAGAGCGATCTTCGGCGGAGCGCTGGCTACTTTGGTCTCTTGACCTTCGCCAAGAGCTGGGTTGCTGCTTTTCCATGGGATGGAAATAATTTCGGTGGCCTTACCCTCGATACTCTCTTTAGCAGATATCGAGGCGTAAAATTCCACAATGGGTATTGCACGACCTTGCTCATTCATAACTTGTGTGCAGTGTCGCGGCATGGTTACCTGTCCGGAGCACTGCCATAAATTCCGACGGTAACACGTCAGCTCCAGTGGCCGACCGGTCGATTCACCGCCAAACACATCCTCAGCAACAAAGAACATTCCATATAGCTCCGCCGACATATTCACTACGGAATATGAACCTAGCGCATCGTCCAGCGGGGTAGCTTTTGCGGCCGTTGTCGAAAAGCTAAGTAGCTTGTCGTCCGGTTGTTGCGGGGATGATCCTTCATCGTGAAAGTCTTCGGTGTGCGGCGCAGCTTCGTAAGGTTTGGAGTAGTTAAAGGGGTCTTCGAACGTGGTAGAAAAGGTTTCGAAGTCGTAGGAGGGAGTAAAAGGTAAAGGAGGTAGATTTCCATTGACGTTTTCTCTACTGGGGTCTCAGTATCAATGCTACTTACACATTTGCGATTCATGCGGCATCTTTAAGCTCAACCACCAACTTTGTTCGCATTCTCGGGTGAGATGCGCTACCGGGTATAACTTACAGCATAGTCTCGTCAAAATTCAGATCTGGTTCAAAGGACTCGATGCCCAAGCCAGAACTAGACATTCCATTTAATCCCATGGCGTCTCCCGGGCTGGCGCCTGACTGCAGCGCCGGCATGGAGTTGAAAGTTGCCATCGCATCGTAAAGGGCTGATACCCTATGCGGCTGACGCTTACGCAGGAGAACTGGGAACGAGCCGACCGAGTTCAATGGAGATTAATCAAGCTTCGACCGGTTTGCGGGACAAGTGGAGTGATTCGCAACGTTGGAAAGATGTTGGTGGGAAGTATTTAGTAGGCTGATAGTTTAAGTTGCTAGAGGTAAAAGAAACATCCAAAAAAAGCTACCGTAGGTATCTAATTAGAGTGAGGAGGTAATAGAGCGTAGCGGAAGTGGAGAGTGGAGGCGCGAAACATTCAATAAACGTGCCTAAGCCAAGAACCAAGGGGGTGGAGATGATGGAAAATGGAATAGATCCGCTTGTGCACTATGAATGGTATGAATGGTGGCTGGTCTCGAAGATGAATGGACTAAAAAATAGGCATTGTCGTTTAGAGACCAGCCAGGTTAGCTGGTTTGGTAGCTATGCTGTAAAAGAGCCGAGAAGCAAGGATCCCCCAGAACTTCAACAAGGTCACTCACTGGAGATAAAGATCCAATGGGTACAAGCATAATACTTAGTGCAGCTTGGTGCCTGGGCGGAACTGGGGTAGTAGACTGGAGGTTACTCAAATCTGTTTCGATAGGGGAACCTCGGGATCTTCTCTCGCCGTTAGGAGTTGGATGGATGTCACTAGATAGCAATGGATAGCAGTGCTAAGCTACGAACGGTTTATCAGTCTCTGGTCTCTTCCAATCTTGGAGGGGACCTTGATTCTGCAAATAATTTCTACCTTCTGGAACGAGTTAAAAAGGTCTCTTTAGGTGGGGTGACAGAGCAGGCCCCTTGTCTGCGGCCCTCTGCCCTCCTTGGGGTGATATCACCACGTTGCCGAACGACTTTATCTGTCATCTGTCATTAATTTCCTGTCTCCAAACCAAACACTCGGTGCTTCTCTTGCATGTACGTCCGTTCTTACATGAACCTCGATCGCGTTGTGATGCGAATAACCTTACGTACCCCTTATCAGATGACCTACGAGCTTATGGTACATACATACATACATACATAGGTACTCACATACATACTCACATACATACTATGTACCTCCCCAACGTTTCCTTGTTCATGTCCTTATCCATGTCTCACGCACATCACGGAACGGGGTTGATGGGAAGTAGATCCTAGATATCCAGAGGGGCCGAGGGGATTCGGAGTGGCGGTACTGTAGTATGCCGTGATTCTATTTTTAAAAATAGCGACGGGGGGAACAACGGCAACGGGGGCTCAAATCTTAATCGGGAGCACGCGTTGCAGGATTCAAAATTTAAGATAGATTCAATTCGTGATTGGACAAGAAAGTCAACCCATATACCTAAAACTCCGTTTCGCTAACCCCGAATATAAAATAACAGGACGCAAACCGGCATAGATCGAAACTCTTGTTGGAGCAGACGCATTGGGGTCTTGCATTCCAGCACACAAGACCCCCACCTAAATTCCAACTCTCTGTAGGGGAAAGGGGGTACATAAATAGCAATCTCGGTGAAGGATTTAGTCATTCATCCATATTCTCATTCAATAGTATTATGCGTTAGTTGGCCGAAGGAAGGAATTGTTTTAACTCAAATCGGACCACTATCTCAGATCCTCAGGATCAGCAAATGTATAGCAAGATTTAGGCAGGCAAGCAACTTACGTTTTCTGGTGAATTTGTAATCTCGTCAAAGATTTGTTGAACCTCGAAGCCCATCGCTGCAAGTGGTTCATGTGCTTCATCGAGAACCTAGGCAGGCATGTTAGCTACTTCAATTATCCCTGGCATGAGTTCGGCTTTACTCACCCAGCTAAGCACGCTCTTTGCCGACTTGTGCGCCTTGTTCTGTCTTACTCCCATGAATGCCAGTCCTTGTAGCACTAATCTTGACTGAGCCGTAGAAGGCACTATGGGAGCAATGATGCCGCCAATGTCTTCGCCGGTAGCTGAGTGAAGCGGGGGGATAAATGTCGGCAAGCGGCTCGCGGCTGTGCAGATGATGACAGTTCCTAATAGATTATCTACCGAGTTCTTGGCTCGGACTACGCCGCTTGTGTTAGTTTCCTGCAGTGCAAATCGATAGAGTTCCACGACTTCGGGCCCTGCGTGTGTTGCGACGTGCGTCAGTACCGACTCAGCGTTGTCCAATCCGTGTATCAGGTCGAAACTGATACCCGCTCGCTGGATGCTCTGCAAAAGGCCCTCCGGCGCCGTCCACGATCCAAGGTCTTCGATAGCCATGTTCGTTAATCGTTTCGGAAACTGCGTATCCCATCCGACATTATCGAACCAACTCTTACTACTTCCACTTTCGTCGACGGGCACACCGGGGAAAACTCCCGGGAAGGTAAACCCAAGTTGGACTGTATTAATGCCTTGTTTCTGAAGCAATGCTCGCATAGCGCGACGATGTAGTGACCTGCCGATCGATACGTTTCGTTTCGCTGGGTCGACAAAAAGACCGCCGATGGCACCGACACCTTTCGTAAAGTACGTAGCCACGAAACCATATAGCGTCTTTGTACTGCTATTTCGAACAACGAAGTGTGCCTCCTCCACATGCGGATTGAATAGTTCGAACGAGTGAGCTCTGGCCGTAACATATGGTAGAGTCGGTGTGCTAGTGCGGGCCATTGTTCGCAGCAACTCATCAAGAGCGGATCCGTCCCGACCGCGATCGTAGTTTTCAACAAGCCACTGCTGTCTCGTTTTAGAAACTTTCTTGCTTTTCCTCATCGTCCCAGGCATCGATCCCTGTGGCGTTATGTCTCCATACAATGCACGAACGAGAGATGCCATAGCCGTCTCGGTAAAGTCGAAGGTGCAAACATAGGTCCCAATAGATTTGTCCATCGCAAAGTCGTATGGAGAGCTGACGGCGACCACAATGAGTGACTTCTTCTGGCCGGTACTGCGAAGCATGTGGCACATCATTGCCACATGTTTAGTAAATCCAGTCTGGTACATATTTCGATTAGCATCAGCGGTTACTATAATGATAGCAGACGCCCGGTTAATCAGGTTTTCGTGTACTATATATCAGTTAGCGTAGCAGTAAAGACAAGACGAAGTTTCTGACCTGGTCTAAGCCCGTTTGCGGTGTACGAAGTATGGAGAAGTTTGCCGTTGCGCATCCGAGCTATTGATCTTCCGAGCTCTCGGAAAACACCCTCTCCGCTCATGATAGCACCACGCTCCTGGTGAACCCATCTGTCATGTAAGGAAGCGGCCGCCTTGGTGCCTTTCTCCAGCATGCTTTTGGTAGCTGCTGAAGCGGGCAGGGGTTTAACCAGTGGCGTTAACAGTAACAGTTCCTCTTCTTGAAGCAAACTTTGTGAGAGAGGGAGTAAACTGTCCTTATCCCGGACAACCGTGATCGAATGGTCGTAGGCTTCGAGAGAGAGCGCGAGGTGCGAAGGGTGTATCTTGGATAGCAAAGGTAATCCCGCGGGGTTGAGAGCCTGTTGCCAAGATGTACATGAGTTCTTCAGTCGCAACACTCGCCTGAGGGAAGTATAGATCCGCTCCCTCGAGATGATACCATTCTCAACACCTAATTTCAGCCCAGAGATAGCTTCTAATTGTACGTCATGTGCTCTGCATAGAAGTACTAGATCGTTACCAGCTTCGACAGCCATTACAGTGCCTCCTTTGACACCATACTCTTGTATAAGTGATTGCATTTCGAGGCATTCTGAGATGACGACGCCCTTAAATCCAAGCTCATTCCTTAGGAGCTCGTCCACAACTTGGTCCGAAAGGCAAGCGTGCATGACGTTCATCCCGGCGTTTTGAATCCCAACACCACCAACAAACATGGCATCCAAACGGCCGGCACTTATCGCATTCCGAAATGGCACAAGCGCACTGAGGCTAAGTTCTTCCAAAGTCTGGGTAATGATGGGCATGTCCAAGCTAGAACCGAGAAAATCGATATTTCCGTAGGACGGAAAATGCTTCCCGCACGTAGCCACGCCAGCATCTTTGAACCCATTGATAGCAGCGATGCAAAATTGTGATACTTCCTGGGGATCGTCTCCAGCAGCCCGGACCCCAAGAGGTTGGTGCCGAGCATTCGTCAATACATCCAAGACAGGACCGAGGATTAAGTTGACCCCGACGGCCGATACTTCAGTCGCTGTAGCTTTTGCTACACTGTAAGCTAGCTCAGTACTCCCTGTCGCGGCAATGCCCATGGCACTGGGGAACTGGCAGATATAGTCTTCATCGAAAAGACTGTTGACACCTCCATTCTCCTGATCCACAGCTATCAACAGCGGTTGAGGATGGCCAGCCTGGTGAGCTATTGTTTGAAGCTCCTGGACTAAGGAAGCAGTCTGCTCAGCAGCTGTGAGTTTGGTGATTAGTAAGTTATCGACATGCGGCTCTGCGAGTATTGATGAAGTTTTTAAAGGTGTATATACATTTTAAGTTCTTAGCTGTCAATATGATAGAGCCCAAGTGGTGATTTTCGATGAGGTTTCTGATTTGAGGCGTCACTTCGGTGCCATCCCACCCCATGATCAACATTTGACCAATGGCCCTATTCATTTAGAATTAGCTACATACTCGCTTTAGCTACGCAGCTAGGTCACCCTAGCTGAAGCTTAGCCATGAGGCTCTTCGTGATAGAGGGTGCAAAAGAAGAGGTACCGCGTACCAATCGAGGTTTTGCCATAGTGGGTCGAGTTCGATATCCGACTTGGTCATCTTTGAGGTCGTATCGTTACAACTTTGACAGATTGCTAGTGCTAGCTAAGGGGCTTCGGGCCAAACGGTGTACGGTGTAGGTACAAGAGATAATAAGCATCGATTATCCTCATCAACAGCGAGCCTGACAACTGACAATACAAAAGGCTAGCTAGGGGTTGTGAAGTGAGCTTAGTTAGATGCAATCCATGTGAATGAATGCAGTTGAATTGGAGTACGTGTAATTCGGGGAAAACACCCGAAGTATGCGTTGCCCTTGTGAGAGAAGGAGGAAAAGAGTTGACGATGGATAAGCTGCAGGTGCACAATTCCAAGAACCCCTCCGCTAACTATTGGTTAGGCGCAGTTGCAAGGTGGGATTGGAAAGACGCTGCTGCATAAGCTAAATGGAAGCCCTGGAGGGGCAGCCAGACTCTTGTAGAAATGGCCCATCTCAATGATAACCTTTTCCTTTTAGATTGAGTTACTGGCACGAGAAAAAAATGTAAAAATTCCGAAAAAGCTACCAGTGGATTATATTACCCTGATTATCACGTTTATAGGTCTATTTGCATGTTTTGATGACATTGTGTGTGTTGAAAAAGGTGTAATCTATGAATGAGGATGCCAAGACTGGGCCATTTCTTCAAAAGTCTGACTGAGGGGCTGTCTTTGATAGAAGGCTCTAGGGGTCAAGGTACTTTGAAACAGGCACTCCAATTATTAGAATCTGTCCGGGGAAGGATTATTTTGGGGAAATTGCGCTATTCCATTTTTATTTTAGCGGTAATGATGTAAATACTCTGGTACTCTACATAGTACATGCGCTTACCTCTTACCACTTCTTATAACGTGACTTTGAAGTTATCGAGGTCTTCGTCTTATCGCTGCTTTCCTATGAAGTCTCACTTACTCACTTCTACATAGCACACTCTCTCTTCGCAACGTTACCTTACACACATGCACACCACAAACAGGAAAATCCTGCTAGACCTCGACGATCCAATTTTATTCGTTTTCGTCCATAGTTGCAATGGATTGTCACACACAGCACAAGAAGAAGAAAAAAACTGGTCCATTGTAGCAGAGGCTCAAACAAGGATGCCGATGATAGACGCCGCATTCCACAAATGATACCAGCGTGTCTGACATCTCCAGTGGTCTCGTCGTCGAGGTTGCCACACCTCTTAGTAACCAGCCCTCCGGCCTAGAATCGCCTAGAGGATCTCCAGACGTTGCTGACCAGTCTGTTGAGTCACATGTTTCTCCTATTGGGCGTGAAACATTGGCGATTGGCATCAGTCCATCTGCAAAACTGGACTTTGACTGTCACAATCGCAAGACTTACGTCCGACGAGCCCCACCAACCACCGTCCTATACAGTAGGTAACGCTGTTTCTAGCCTTCTAGTAGTGATTGTTGTTATCTAACACGCCGAGTTTTCGGAGGCCTAGCATCGGATGCCGTTCGGCGTCAGCGGCTATGTGCTGTGATATCATGGAATGCTGAATGAGTACATCTATGAGCCATTTCCCTTCTTCTGCTTTGTCTCATTCATGGATACCCAAATACTAGCGGAAGGGACCATTGTTCTACTACTTGATAATACATAACACTACACCACAGATAAGCAATACATCTAATTTTACTCCTCCTGACTACCATCAAATTCCACCATGCCGCACTCACTTCCCTCGTCGCCCAAGTCAACACCTAGAGATGGTCGAAACGGCATCACTAAGTTCACCAACTGTCGTATCTTTAAGAATGACAAGTTGGTTGAGGAGGACCTTTGGGTCAACTCCGTCACCGGCAAAATAATACGAAGCCAGGCTGCATTCTACGATGATTTCATCTTGCCAGACGAGGTTATTAACCTCGGTGGTCGTATATTATCGCCCGGCCTCATCGAATCTCAGCTAAACGGAGCGTTTGGCTTCAACTTCTCGACCCTCCTTGAGCCAGCAGTCTACGCGAAGAAGGTCAAGGAACTAAACAAGCAAATGGTCAAGACCGGTGTCACATCATATGTCCCCACCATCACAAGTCAACGGAGCGAACTCTACAAGCGAGCACTACCACATCTCGGACCGTCCGGACATATACAAGTTGCGGAGGACGGAGCAGAATCCCTAGGCGCGCACTGCGAAGGCCCATTCCTGAGCCCCACCAAGAACGGAGTCCACAACGTAGATGTGCTACGAGCAGCCGAAACATTCGAGGACTTGGAAGACTGCTACGGCGCGGAGAACCTAGACTCAGGCAGCGAGTTCCGGCCCACGCCTATCAAGATGATCACAGCAGCGCCAGAGCGGGGACAGATGACCAAGCTCATCCCCGAGCTGACGAGCCGCGGCATCATCTACTCGATCGGGCACTCGGAAGCCACGTACGAAGAAGCGTCAGCGGCGGTTGCCGCAGGTGCCACCATGATCACGCACCTCTTCAACGCCATGCGGCCGCTGCACCACCGAAACCCGGGCGTCTTTGGCGTCCTGGGCTTAGCCGAGAGCTTACCCCGCCCCTATTTCGGCATCATCGCCGATGGCGAGCACCTGCATCCCACCACCATCAAGATCGCCTTCAACGCGCACCCCGACGGGTTCATCCTCGTCACCGACTCCATGCACCTCGTCGGTCTGCCGGACGGCGCCTACCAGTGGACCAACGGCGAAAACACAAGTCACATCTTGAAGAAGGGCAACAAATTGATCTTGGAGGGCACTGACCGGATTGCTGGAAGGTGAGAACATATTTCTTGGAATAGAATAGGCACTTGATGAAAAAAGTAATGCTAACTCATAACCAGCTCAATAACACTTATCGAATGTGTATCCAACTTCCTCAGCTGGTCCGGCGCCGGCATCCCCCAAGCTCTGAAGGCTGTCACATCGACCCCCGCTGCCATGCTAGGGTTGCAGGGCGTCAAGGGCTGCCTCGATGACGGCGCAGACGCGGACCTCGTCGTCCTTTCCGAAAGCCCCAGAGCGAATGGCGGCACCGACCTAATTGTAGATGAGGTCTGGAAGTTTGGAACCAAGGTTTTCACACGCGCATAGAGGAATGGGACAAGACAAAATTTGTATTTAGACCTTGAATTGAGGTCACGGAGTTAGGCGGTTCATTCACATTTAGCATAAAACGCTATTAAGATCTACGGAGATACCTTAGACTAGAAGAGCGCCTGGTTTGAGATATGTGCCTCGATTCAACGTGAGCATGATATAGACGTGGCACATAATAAAATACCTACTTCAGGTATATGAATTTATTTATATTTATCACGGCACCTATCGTGCGTGCAGTGTTCCAGCCATCGGTAGCAAACGTAGGTGTGATCATCATATACCTGTGACAGTATATCCATCATTCTGGTCGTTTGACGGTCAACTTGAATGGCTTCTTCAATCCATCCACGGGTGCAATGCCGCTTCGTCCCAGACCCGTCGGTTTCTGAATCCTGCCACCACCACTACCACTCCAACCTATTTTCGGCCCGGTGTTCAACGTCGTAGCGTGGAAGCTTCCCGCAGGACGAGTTATCTCTTCCTCGGGCACTATGTTCTCCTTCTCGTCTTTCTGTTTCTCCTCTTCTAGCTGCGGTTTAACAGGAGAACTTGAGAAGCAGTTGTACTGCTTTGGTTTCGCCGACTGTTCCGCCGAGGATTGTGTCGGAATGTTGGTGTTGGTGGGTTTGGTTGATAGCTTTGAGGAACCAAGCTTGTGGTTTGCTAGACCGGGCTCGATCGCGGGTTTCGGTTGCGTTTGGCGGGCCCCTTGAATTGATGAGGGAAATTGCTCGGACGTTGTTCGCCGCGCACTGCTTTGCGGTATTTTGTAAGGGCGAGGGGCGGAGCTTGACCGGCTTAGTTTTGCAGCTATGGGCGGTGGGATTTCCTCAACCTCGACATCCTTCGACTTATCGTGGTTCGTTACACCATACCCGTAGCCGACCAGGCTTCTTTGGGAGGGTCCTCGATTCTGCTGGGGCCTTTTCGTTGCCGCCCCCTGAGGCTTTGGGGCAGGTTTTGCGGCGGCCGCCTCGGTGACGCTTGCATAATGAGCACCAGCTGTAGTAAACCCCGGTTGTGGCGGCGGTTGTGGTACTGTAAATGAACCAGACCTTTGCATCGTGGTGGCGTAGGGCGTGGCCCAGCCATCGACGGATTCTTCAGCAACCTGAACACTGGGCTGGTTCGGCTTTTGTCGCTTATACTGCCCAGGTCGTTGAGGATAGCTCCCAACCCTCTTTATTGCTCCCGAAGAGTCCCCTACAGCAAGGTTGGAATCAATTGGGAAAATATTATCCTCTATAGCCGCCATCTCTGGCATGTCTTTGTAGATGGCATCTTCTAGCGGCAGGTTTCTCTGGAGTATCCTCGCCACTTCCGACATTACCGCCCGGTCAAAAGACGGCCCCTTCTTGAGGAAGGTCGAAGACGGGAGACCTTCGACGAAGGGAGATAGCCGGGTGGCGTCCTTATTGCCACCCAACATGTACTGAGGACAGCTCAGATAGAGAAGTGCCTGAGCCCGAGTCATCGCCACATATAAGAGACGGCGCTCTTCGTTTAGATCGTCGGACCGTACGTGTGGAATGGATCCCTGATAAACTGCCGGGACGAAGATAACGGGCCACTCTAAGCCTTTCGCGGCGTGTATCGTAGAGACTGTAATTTGAGGGTTCGCCTGCTTATCCTTTTCGTTGTTTTGCTTATCAGATGCTAGTGAAACATTCGCCAAGAATCGGGACAATACATCGTCATCTGGCGTCTGTTCAGCGTCTTCTATATCTGGAAGCACTTCTTCCTCCGGCTTATCCTGATTCACGAATTCTTCGGCGAGATTAACGAACTCTCGAACGTTAGCCATACGTAGCTCAAACTCGGGATATGCATCCTCTAGATACCTCTCGAATCGTAAGTCTTCGAGAAGTTGATTAATAAGTTCAACTAAAGCAACAGGCGTCCCTTCGCGTGGCCGCAACTTGCTCCGCCACTCGGCGATTAAGTTCACGAAACGAGCGAGTTTTGGTTCCGTCTGTTTTCTAATATTCGTCTTCGCAGTCCGCTCTCCGCGGCAATGTTTACGGAGCACCGCCCAAAGGCTCATAGAGCTACGCTCAGCTTCTTCTATCAGAGACGTGAGAGTAACATCGCCAACGCCACGCTTCGGAATGTTTATGATACGTGCAAGAGCATCGTTGTTGTTTGGCTGATGGACGACTCGCAGGTAATCCAGGATAGCTCTAATCTCAGCTCTTTCATAGAACTTGAAACCACCAACCATCCTATAAGCCATTCCTTCTCTTCCTAAGGCGGATTCAATGTGTCTGGACAACGATGCAGACCGAAGCAATATGGCGATGTCGTCAGACTTGACCATGTTTCCAGACATCATTTTTATTCGCTTAATTTCGGAAACGATCCAGTCGGCTTCGGTGATCGAGTTTTTCAACAGGCGAAGGACCGGTCGTGTACCTTTGGCGTGGAATGGCAACAATGCCTTTTTGTATCGATCTTGATCTTGCTGTATGACGTTCAAGGATGCGTCAAGAATAGAACTTGACGATCTGTAGTTTTCCTCGAGCGATATTTCGTCGGTTCCGGGAAAGTCACGCAGCAGGCGATGGAGATTTCTTATTTCTGCCGATCGCCAACCGTATATACTCTGATCCGGGTCTCCAACGATTGTTATCCGACGATTCTTCTGGGCGAAGAGCTTCATCAAGTCATACTGGACCCCGTTCGTATCTTGGTATTCGTCAATCAGAACCGTTTGTATGTTCTGGACGCATTCAGGCCATTGTCGAAGGAGTTCGACGCAACGAACCAGAAGATCATCGTAATCGAGGAGTTTTGCCTGCTTGAGATAGCTTTGGTATTCTTCGAAACATTGCTCTAGCGCTCTAGATTCTATGCTCTTGCCGTCTTTTGCTTTAACGGTTTGCTCGTCGGAAGTGCCCTTTGCTTTGCGTTTACTGATCCAGCCACGAGCAAAAGCAGGATCCACGGGGTCCTCTAGTCTCTTGCAGATGCGCTGAATCACAGCGCGGGAGTCGGAATCATCTGCGATACCAAACCTAGGGTCCAGCCCAATGCGTTTTCCGTAGGCAGCTAGATATCTGCGAGCAATACTATGGAAGGTGCCTAAAACGATCTTCTTTTCGCGGCCGTCTCCGAGGGCCTGGCCGATACGCAACTTCATCTCGTTGGCAGCCTTGACGGTGAAAGTTGCGACGATGACATCGCACGGTCGGATCCCCACATGGTCGATGAGCCAAACGACGCGGGATGTGAGAGTATGCGTCTTTCCACTACCTGGGCCAGCCAAGATAGCGACGGTTGATGCATCCGAGCTGACAGCTCGAGATTGGGCTTGGTTCAACGATTTGAACAAGTCGGTGTCATTGGGATCCGGCATGGTCGACAACTCTCACTCATCAGAACGGTAGGAAAAGAACGCACAAAACCATGAAAAATATCAAATTGATATCCCCATAGGAAAATGCACTAACGTAATCAACCAAGAAGTATTTGTAGTAGCATCGGAAATATTATTACATGAATAGACGCGTGTTAGGACGGAGACGCGATGAAATGTTCAAGATGGAAGGATTCGGTACCTAGGTACATCCAATATAGGCATTGATCCGCCAAATCAGGTGACCTCCATTATCGGGCAGTCGGGGTCCGTATCAAGTTTAGTGAGTCGGCCACCATTCCGCACAGACCACTGACCGCGAATGCAAGGCGAGATCTTCCCCCCGTTGCATCTTATTTCCCCTTGCATTGCTAATCCATAGGGTCTCACCAAAATTCAAATCCCAGCGTCAAGAAGCAGGTGCTATTGGAACGATTGTTTCTTGAAACCCAATCTTAATCACGCATAAGGTAGAAATATTAGGTATTCGAACCCCTCATTTATTGCTAACAAGTTAGTGTCGTCGATGCCTATCCTTTTGCAAAGATCACATCACGATCAAATTGACCCTAGCTGCCTAGGCAATTACCTACGTCGAAAAATTGTGATGAGATGGAGAGGTGAACGGTCAGCACCTTTTAACAATGACTCTAAGTACCAGGTCAAGGGGCACAATCGCCATTTAATTCGTTAATTCCCAACGCGAAAATGTACCAGTGCTATTGTTGTAATCGGGGATTCAACCTCACAAACCCACGCCTCTGTCGGTAGAGAGGGCTCTAGCCAATCGGCGGCCATAGAGGCAGAGTGACCTGCAGGAGCACAGGGGGCCAGTAGTGCAAGTGGCGGCGGGGTCGGTGATGTTGTGGGAGACGAACACCAATCAGCTCCAAGTCTCGACTAGCCGGCGCTTAACTCCCTGTCGTTGTGATATGTCCATCCAACCAGAATGGGAAGAACGGGATCAATCATTGCATTCTGCAAAGATGGAAATGGCAATCTATCCTCCTCACTGGGCGCGGTCCCTGGGGGCCATTATGCATGGAGCCAAGTTCCTGGCGAGTGAGAGGCCAGTTCACACCACAAGCGCCTATCTTCTCACGTTGGCATGGCGCATTCCGGTCCACTTCGACACACTGCCGAACATCACCAGCCGCTATATACCCTTTGTCCTCCCGACTCTGCGTCTGACCTTGTAAAATCTCCATCAGGATGTGTTTCGATTGATCCGCCAGGAGGTTTGACTAAGGAGTCGGGATATAGTATCTCTGATGAAGATCCGGGTCGCACACAATGCAACAAGCGCTTTATAGCAACCCTTTCTCGCTTCATTTCGTGTTACTTTTGGTTTTCTCGACGTTCACTCCTTTTTGTTCTGCCAGCGTAATACAAGATCTTCATAACAACTACTTTGATCCAGCACCGTCGCCTGAAGACGGTCCTTCGCTTTCTGCTGGAGCCCTTCGGAATACAGCTTACCTTCCTGCTCAGATTGGTGGCATAGTTGGATCCTATGCCCTTTCGCTCGTTGTCGTTGCTGCTCTCCTTCTCATACTAGCCAAGAAGCGTCGCGAGCACCTCTCTGCAGGAGACGAAGACCTCGACGACCAGGTCCAGTATCAATTCGCTTTTCCGCCCCTCCAAGCCGGTGTTCAGTATCCTCAGTACGGCCTTGATCCGCCCAAGTCGCCTATCAAAAACTTCTCGTATCCGACCCCTCTTACACCTCTAAGCGCAACAGGACCAACAAGTCCGTACATTGTCCCATCGCTTCATTCCACAAGTACCCTTGGCGCCAATCCTTTAGTCGACCCGCGCGTCGTTGCAGCTGATCGCGAAATGGCGCAACAACAGCTAGAAGAGATGTACAAGCTCGTGATGGAGCAAGAGGCCGCCAAGGAGGCAGGCGTCGTTTTAGATCAACCACCGGCGCCATTACCCTCACAGGCGTCTTCTAAGCAAGGCATTTTGAAGAGGGGCAAGAACAAGCCGGCAAACTTGAATCTTGCTGAGACAGAGAAGCCTCAATCCCGAGCGTCTTCTATCTTGTCCGCCTTCAAGTCTCCTCGAAAGAAGAATGTCAAAGGCATTAGTATCTCGTCTCCCATCATGACGCCGATGTCGGGTACTTTCCCACGCCACGAGGAAGAGGAAATGAGCGCAATCCCTCCCCGCCATTATGCACCTGCGTCTCCACCTCCCGTCCCGTCGGATCAGGCTTTCTACCCACGGACCAGTAGACACCCCGGAGCCGTGGCGCCCATTACTCCCCCGGATATCTCGCCGGAGAGCACGCAAAGCATTGACGAGCGTCTGGGACACATGCGCAGCAATTCGCAATACACAGACCCTGACCCTGTATCGGCTGTATCGGAGCGATCGACGGCGCCTCTTGTCGGCTTGCCCTCATCGCCCAAGCCGGGTGTTAACCGTTTCCCTTCTCTGCCAGCATCCCCGAAGCCTGGTTCCACATTTCCCATTTCGCCTCGGGAGCAGTCCTTCTCGCGTCCCAACGCGCCATCGGCTGTGAGGACTGGTGGTACTCTTCCGCTCCGTGCCTACGAACCTGCTCTTAGCTCGCCGTCCATACAGACTACTAAGCAAACAACGTTCGAGAGGGCGACCCCTCTGTCGCCGTCGGGTCTTCGAACACCCTGGACTGGTGCCCCAGTGCCTTACACACCATACCAACCATTCTCACCTGTGGTCCCCATCACACCATCCCTGGTTACCAAGGCAGACCGAAAGAGGATGAAGCAGTTGCAACCCAAGACACCCACTATGCAGATGGTGAGGAGTGATGACGAAATGTGGTAGATGATTTGGGTTTCTTAGAAGAGGGTTGACGGGTTTACGACGGAAGGTCTCGACAGGCTCACCTCAGTACGAGCCTGGTATCATCTCGGCGTCTTGAAAGGGATTCTCACGTGTTTCAAAATCTAACGAATTACGTAAAGGGGGGTATGCTTGTTCTTCAAGCCCGGTGCTTTCTATTTGTTTATAATTCTTGATATACCACCTTTTTTTGAGACAGTTGGGAGGAAGTTAATTTACCAATATTGGAGTTTCCCTTGAGCAATATTACCAATTCATATTGCTACAGCATATCATATCATAGGACAGTTGTGAATTTCGGCCAACACTCACTCATATCCATGCTGACTTCATCTATGCAACTAGCTATAGTTGATGAGGTAAGTATCTACATACCTTAGGTACCTAATGCAATCCTTCTGGCTGACTTGCAAGACCTGCAAGATAGCATCTGCATACATAGGCATGATTACTGCAATAACTATAGCAGGTATTATGGAATACGACTAGCTGGACGAGTCGGTACAGCGGATAACTGTCTGTTCGTCGTTATTGTGGATCCAAACGGGACCATCTGAACCGATCCTCGCTCAGTTCCAAGGTCATCATTGGTTAGAATGACCTCGGGTAGGCATTAAAACCTGGCAACTTCGATAGATGGATGCAAGAAGTACATACTATGTACTACATGGTCTATGACGAAGCACCTTACAAGGTTCGTTCGTGTCCTGTGATGCTGTTAGATGGGTTGGTATGGTTGGCATCTTTTTCAGCTTGGCAAAAGCCATTTACTTGATCAAGTAAATATCTTACAGTGGCACCAGAGTCCGGACTATTAGAATCAATTGTGATCAATATGTAATATAGTGCCTTGAAGCAGCCACCCGTGAGAAGCTGACGAGCCAGAGAGCGCAGGTGCTACACTCTTGCACACTCTTGCACACTCTTGCACACTCTTGCATGGATATACCCTACCTACCTACATTGTACCTACTCACCAAAGCAGCTGCTGGACCCGACTGGTAAGGTACGGACGTAATCCGTGTGTTTCCGGAATCGCAACTCAACTGGGGGATCCTGGTATTCGTGGCTGAAATGGTGGATTATCAGTGGCTAGTAACTTACCATCCGTCTCTCCCCACCAATTAAAAGTTCAGAGTGACCCAGACGGGCAAAACCGAAGATCTTTCTGTGGCCCTCGCTTTCGATTAAACCCGATCGATTCTACTACTTCTTCAATCCACTTCATCGCAATCGTATGATTTTCTCAAGCCTCCGTCCCAAATTCCCCCAATTTTTCACTCACAAACTCGCAATTGGGCTCATTTCGCGCCTCTCTGACGCTTCCCGCCCTATCGGATTCCAAGATCTCGGAAAAAGCAAATCTAGTATCTTATTATCTTGTATCTTTTTTTATCGTCTATCTCCCTTTTTGTGTGTGTGTGTGTATGTGTGTGTATACAAGGAAGGACTCAGTCTGTCATTGAAGAGACACTAATACACCAATACACCAATACAATACGATACAATACAAAACAACCATTACGGCTTATCAACTCACTGTACCTACGGTATCCTTGCTGTCCTCTCTCCAAAGTTCGGTGCTAAAGAAGACCGAATCGAATAATTGGACAGGATAGGATACGGCGGCAGAAGGGAGAGAGAGAGAGGGAAAGAACCAAGGTTGGTGTAGCAAATTGACGTCTACACTGGCCCTTCTTAGTTACATAACCATACTACTTCTCCCCTCTCTTTCCGTCCTAGGAGTGTTGTTTTTTTAAACGGGGTTTCTTGTCTTGGCGTCGCATAGCAAGCTTTTCGTCAATTCTTCTCCATTTCGTTCGTCTCGTTTCAAGTCATTTCCAAGTCCCAAGTCCCAAGTCCCAAGTCCCAAGTTCCAAACCCAATCAACCTAACATACAATTCTTTATTTCTTTTACCATTTATCGCCTTCCCCATCAAGGCTTTTATATCTATCTGTCGCGGTCGATTGCGTGAGCCCACCGGCCCAACCAGCCCAATCCATTTCCTTTTCACCCATAGTTACTACACTCGCACTATACTATTCCAGGCCGTCCGATCAGCTCATCCAGCGACCATTCCCCCCGGTCATTTCCCGACTTATGCAAACCCCCTCCTTTCGCTTGTTTTGACTTGGACAAAAGCGGCTGAAGGACTTGCTGTGGTGCCTGCTGATGTCGAACCACTCTTGCATCTCATGATCGTACCAGCATCAGTGCCACCACTATGACCGATCAGCAAGAGCCTTCCGACCTCTTTGGTCTGGACGACACAGCCGGCCCGTATTACCAAGATAACGATCCGAGTAACGGGGACGCGACAACGTTGACCGACTCCAGCGCCGCCAACCAGCAATTCTACAGCGATCCCAATTGGGGCTTTCAGGACACACCTCCCTACGATACTTACGACACGAACGCGTTTTACCAAGATGATTGGAATCTGGGACAGCAGTCTACCGAATTGGAACAGCATGGCCTCCCCTCCCAGTCGCAGCCGCCGCCGCCGCAGCAATCCACCGCCGTGGTCCCGTCTTCCATCACCACCGGTCCCCTGAATCCGTTGTCGACCCCAGGCCCGATAGGAACGACGACGACGACGCTGCAGGTCCGTCCCAACGGCGCAGGCCTAAGGGGTCTTACCGAGGAACAGCGACAGAAATTACAAAGTATTGCTATGCCGGCCCAAATCCACTATCGTTCTCCCAAGAGTGAAGCCAGTCCCGATTCTGCCGGACCGATCTACAAGTCGTCTTCCATCTCGTCGCCCGAGGACCAGAGTTTATCATCCAAATCAAACAGTCGCAAGCGAAAATCGTCAATCGATGTCGACGATGATGACGATGACGATCTTGACAGCCACCAGCCGGTTAAAAAGACGGCGCACAACATGATTGAAAAGAGATATCGAACCAATCTCAATGATAAGATAGCAGCTTTGCGAGATAGTGTGCCGAGTCTACGCATCATGTCTAAGAGCGCGAGGGGAGAGGATACCACAGAGGACAGAGAAGAGCTTCATGGTTTAACGCCGGCGCACAAGCTCAATAAGGCTACGGTGCGTTCCTTTCATCATGTCTAATGTAACCATCATAACTAAACATTTATGCAGGTCTTAAGCAAAGCTACCGAGTATATTCGACACCTAGAGAAGAGGAATGTGCGACTCGTCGACGAAAACTCGGCTATGCAACAGCGAATAGCCGCCTTCGAGAAACTCTTTATGGCCGGTGCGATGAACGGTGCGGTCAGTCCATTGCAACAAGATCCGCCGGCAACGCCTATACAATTCGCCCAGGCACCTCATGGGTTTGCCAACTCAGCAATGAACACACCGGGTCGGGCCGATCCACAAGGCATGATCCAAGTTCCCGACGATATGAAACGTATCATTTCTTCCCAATTAGGAGCAAACCAACCGTATGCCGTACCGCAACAGCCATTCAGAGGCAATCCCGCCTTGATACGTCAACAGCAGATCCAACAACAACAGCACCACATGCAAGCTAGAGGCTGGCAGAACGCTGGGCCGTACTTCGGCAAGTTGATGGTCGGCTCCTTGGCCGGGCTGATGCTTTTAGAATCTGTTCGAGAAGACGAGCAAAGCAATGAGTCGCCTGAAGGTCGTGGTCTCTATGCTCTTCCCGTGCAGTTCCTAAGGCTCCTTGTGTCTTCACTGAATATTAACTTTATGGGGTACCATGTCAGTAGCGCACAAGTCTTACACTCGATTAGGATTGTGCTGTTGATTTGCAGTATCTGCTGGGCGGTTGTTCCCTCACTTATGGGCAGCAGGATATCACCCATGGACGGGTCCAAGCAACAAAGGCAGGCGTCCTTGAAGGCTGTGCCATCTTTGGCATCCCCCATTCATGTACGCCGCCGGGCATGGCTCACTGCTATCCAAACAGTGTGGGTTCCACGCCATAACTTCTTCCTCGAGGCTGCTGCGCTTAGTCTCAAAACAGTGAAGCTGAGTTTGAGGAATCTTATCGGGATCCATGGCTACCAGATGCTTACTGGCCTCACCGAGGACCAGGAGCTTGCTCGTGTGAAGGCATGGGCGATCGCCTTAGATGCTCAACTTGCTGGTGGCGACGTCGAGATCAGTAAGAGCAGACTGACATTAACCCTACTAGCTTCTGGAACTCTTCCCACCACTCCTTTGCGACTGATGCTCAAAGCGCTTCATATTCGTATCCTCTTATGGGAGGTGGGCTTATCCGGTATGCAGCTCGGCATCTTGAACACTTTTGCGTCAAAATTAGCTAGAGCCAAATGGGACGAGGCGAAACAGTTACACAGGCTTTTGGCACAACTCCGCCGTGGCGGTCAAGAACAATCCGACGACGAACTACCTGATCATCTGGCAGCCCTACTCGAGCAAGATTGTGATGTCGTCTTGAACCCAAGCATTGTTCAAAGAGCACACAACCTCGCCTGGAACCGCCCTACCGACTACAACGCCATTGGAAACATTGACGGCATGGATACCGTTGTGGATGATCAAGCAATTCGCTCACCGATGGACGCGGTCGCTGCTTGGTGGTCGATCATGACACTGCAAGGTGCACTCACAAGGAGCCTTACGATTCGAGAGGTGGAAGGCGAAGAGGAAACAGTCCAGCAAATTGAGAACCATGTGACGCTTGCTATCAGAACTGCTCCGATTGGATCCATTGCACAAAACCGCGCCCTAGTTGCACGTGCACTTCTTTTCGAAGAGAAACGAAGTATGAATATTTCAGCAGCATTGCAGGCTATTGGACCGGTTACTCCAGTTCTCTCTTCAAACAGTCCTTCGGGCAGCCCCCGTCGTGCTTCGTCTTCTGCACCGTCTACCCCTATCAAGGAACTTCCACCTACACTCAGCATGACCAACGAAATGCGTACTTCCTTGCTTTGCGCTATGGCCATCGCACATCTTCAGAAATTCTCCCCTCCTGAAGAACCGCTGGACATATATGGTGTAATCGACCAAATCCATCCCATCTGTGACATGGGATTGCTTGGTTACACTGCTACCTTCAAGTTAATGGATCGACTTGTTGGTCACGAATTTGCCGCTGAAGCATGTGCCGATACGCTTGAGCGACTGTCAGGGACATTGCGGATATGGACCGACAAGGTTTGCGGACTCCAGCCCGAAATCATGCAACAGATGGTGGAAAGATGCTTGGCCGTCCGTCGTGGCGCCATGGGAATGGGTTTAGATACCGACACTGGCTATGGCAGCAGTGAGTGATTTCTTCTTTCAATACACTGCCTGGTCATCTCTTTCGTGGACTCATCTCGGTTCCCTGTATGGCACAGTAGTCATTGGATAGACTCCAACCTGGCTTCTGAACGCAGTGACTGATCCGCTGTGTTACAGTGAGCGAGGATGAGAATGAACATGGCGACTCGACAGACTCAGATATCACAACAAAGCCGGAACCTGCCACGATCAGCCTGAGCTTTACCTAAAGTTGACGACTCGCCGTATTTCTTTTGTTCTACATGAGTTACCTAATCCTACGGACATACGAGAACCCACTTGGTCGAAGCAAGATGCGCCGTTTTCGCGATCTGAAGTTTCGCTCAACAAAGCTAGCATCTCGCATTTCATATAGCGTGGGTCATATTTTGACGAAGTTGACGATCGTTTTTACTGCATGTAACTTGCCATCTATGCGCTCCGATAGTATTGCTTTCTACTTCTTCGCTACATATATCTTCTAATTACGATGTACGGAATCGGTGTTATATATACACGAGGAACATGGTCCGGCCTCACAAAAAAATCCGGGAGTTTTGGGAAGGGACGGAACTCTGTTTATTGGTCCCTATGGTAGAGTGGACGGAATTTGGGGTCAAATGCCGGCGCATTTCGGAGTGATAGATGGGATCGATAGGACTTCACTTTTAGGGCTTTTACCTGCATGCATCTGGTACGCCATCTCTGGTGCGTAGCAACGTATCAAAATAGTATATAATCGAAATCAAAGCAATCCCTTATGATTTTACTATTTATGTTACCTGACGATGAATCGACATACCAGTGCTCACTTCGCTACAATGTCACGAGGCCTTCGAAGGGTTACGATTCGCTCCACTCCTTCAACTTGATAGGTGGTATAAGGGTGAACAATATGAATTCAACTCCTAGAGCGAAGCGAGTCAAGATCAGGAGCTATCCTACATCTTGGTCTCAACATAATATTCCCAGATCAATCTAACATATGACCTCTTTCGCATATCGATTCATTATGATGAGTATATTTAAATCGCCAAGCTTCCTCGTCGGTGCAGACAATGAACAGAACCTCAATACTAAGGTAGTTGAAGACAATAGAAATTCGAGGCTTCCTAGGATAACACAGTCCATGGCACATCACAAGAGTCAACCTGAGCTCAACGACAATATAGGTACCTATGGACCATGGGGTCCACCCGGATACCGAGTTCAAGTCAGATGCGGGCGAGTCCCTCTAGCCGTATCGTGAGTATATACTGCAGACGTGGCCCCCGTCGGCGTCATAGTTGCCCAATATGTCATGGCGATGGACGTGATCTGGTAGGTTGTGCGGGTCGCCAACTTGCTAAATATAAGGGACCATTCGGGACGTACGACAGGTGCCTCTTCCTCTCCGCTGCTTACCTAGGATAGCGATACAGGTTTTACTTACCAAATCGCGATTTCCTCGGGCGAGTACGTATGGCCCGACAAACCACGGCCGGACTGCTTGGTCTGGGATTATCTAGGTACATGAACGCCCTAGCTTCTGGTACTTGGCAGAGAGCATCTGAGATCTATTTGAAGTCCAAAACGTAGACGGAGACGATATTTATAACGGCTACAATTCAACATGGTCGTGATCGCAATATCCATATTCAAAGCTAAACAAGCGAACTGGCTTACTAGGAGGTAGTTGGTGAATGGCTGTGATAGTTAGAAGTACGTAGCAATATTGCCCTCGAACATTGATACCGTCAGCCCTGCAATATGTCCTTCAAATTCACAATGATCCTTAACCGATTCTGCTCCAATTGTCAGTGTCACTTGGCGCCCATTTTGGTCTGTTTAGATTCCCGAGATGAGTTGCGGCTATCCAGGCAGATTTTCTAGTACAAAGGTAAGATGTCACATCTGCAAGCAATATTACTGATCCTAAGGCAATTTTCTCCCCCTTGGAGCTAATTCATGCGCGACAGACTTATTATTTACTAGTAAAGTTCATTGCTTGTCTAGACATAGCATCGCTTACTTATGATCAAACGGCGAGACTCGGGTATATTCCAAGTCTCTGGCAGTTCAAACCATGCCTTACTACGCGATCCGATAATTGAGCATCAAGAACGGCAATTCGATCGCCAATGTAGAGTTACGAGTTGTTATACGAACAAGTGTGTTCAATGTCCAGTTACAATGCTGTCTTCTAGATCTTTCACAGATCTTCTGATTGCCTAAGCTGTGGGAAATTTTACTAACTAACGCCTTGGGAGACTTAGCAATATCAGGTCTCTAGAACCGGTTCCGTCTGTTACTCATAAAGAACTAAATGATAGGATTGAAACAGAAGCCAAGAAATGTTGAATGTTGCCATATACGAACTTGCAGCCGTGAAGAAATGCATCTCGGTATATCACATCCGATGTGCCCAATTTCAAAAGCCATGACCATCCCACGATGGAAAAGTCCGAATCCATGTTCGTAAGAGCTTAAAGCAACCTCATTCCGCTATTCCTGCCTTCTGTCATGATGTGCATAGATAGCATGAACGCAGCAGGACGAGTGGGCGCGGACCACATCCGTGTCCACAAGTCAACGAATTCGTATTATCCCTGTTTGGCTCCTCGATGCCCAATTTCGTCACGCGTCACGACCAAGAGCAGCTGAACCCTCTGAATATGCCGGCACTTCCGGACGATCCCGGAATTTCGGGGAGCAAGTGCCGGCGGCGGCCGGGTCCCCACGGGATGCGACGCAGATCGTCTGACGGGATAACGCGGCAGCGTAGGACGGGAAGCGGAATATGGGCCGCTGGCTGCATTAGGCAGAGTGGGTATGCCGCTTCTGGATCCCGTATTGCTGCCCTAGTATGTCGTATGGTAGGTATATAATGAGAGCCTTGAGGCATTTAAACGAATATCCATCCCAGTTCAGTTCCATCGCTTTGACCTCTTACCTTACCTAAAGAACGATACCGAGGGCATCTTGCGGGACGGCAGTGACCCGATGTACGATATGCACAATCCATTTTCGACGTTAAGAAAATCGTCAGGTATGTAGGTAAGAAACAGGCTTCACAGTTCATTCCGTATCCATCAGGCCTGCTCCCCCCCCTCTCCCCCCACACGAACACCCCCATGTACCTACTATCGACATGCAAAACATGCAAGCTGACATGCATGCCGTAGAGCATGGGGAACATGGGTAAGGTAGGGACATCATTACCTTTTTTTTTTTCTTCAGCGGGAGATCCCCATGTGCCATTGTCTTACTCAGCCCAGCGCCCATTCTAGACAGAGGGGAAGATGATCTATCTTATATGGTGGAGTTGTTAGCTATCTACCTAAAGCATCCAACTGCGTCAGAAACAGGAAGCTATCTAGGTAGGTACCTATCTGCCGAACATGAGTAGGAGTATACGCTCCGAATAGATGAATACCCACTGCCAACCACTACCGGCACGAGCGGAAGGGGCACAAAAGCCGAGGACCCTATGGACGACATCCTTCCCGCATTTGATGCACAACCCTCCCCCTCTTCTGGGGTTAGCACATGAAAGCTGTACAACATCTATAAGACGAACACGCATTCGTCAGCCAGCCAGCTAACTATTCAAAACGTGCAGCAACACCCCGTGCAAGAAAAGGCGGAAAGGCCAAGCCAGGCCAGAACATACCTAGATATGGATACCATACCTAACACACCACACGCCACCACCACCACCACCACCACAACCAGAACACGCATCAAACGTACTTACGTAGGTAGGTAGGTACGCAGAAGGTATTGATGTGCGAAGGTACACGCTTTAAAGCGGCCTGGCCCGAGATACCGCATCCGCCTTCCCGAGACTGGGGGCCTGCAACCCTACGAGAACGGACCGAGAGTGTGGGTGGTATGCATATTCGTAGCTTCACGTGTGGGTATCGACTCCCAACAACGCGGCCAGCATTCTGGCCGCATATTACCTAGTTAGTATGTACCTACCTACCTAAGGTAGGGAGGTAGGTAGGTAAGTATTCTTTCGCGCATGTATCTGTACCTACCTAGGAATCTGGGTATATTAGGTATGTAGGTTGCGATCATGCGGGACATAGGCTATATGTAACCCTGTTGTTGTTACTGATGTGACTGATTCCAGCCCGAACAGTAGAATGGTCTTTCGTTGGGAGGCAATCGTTGTTGGCGACACAGGTAAGGGTGGGGGCAATGATGCCATCAAATGCACCTTTGGACAGCAAATGTGTATATTGGGAGTATGTATAAAAACAAGACATACGCAGGGTTTGATATATAAAAATGCGCCTCAACGTGACGCGGCGAACAGAAGCAAAGGGAGGGCGATAGGTGGGATACGGGCTGTATTTCGGCCAACTGCCGAACGGAGATAGACCCAACTGCAGTTATAAGAAAGGCAATGTTGTTGGTGAGGAAGTCCGTCCGCTCATTCGTCCAGGTCATATGACGAGTTCGAAAACGCAAGCCGTCAGCTTCTTTCCTGTCGTGTCACAGTTGCTTTCGTAGAGTATGTTATGTTATGTTATGTTATGTTATGTTATGTTATGTTGTGTTGTGTAGGAGGCATGCGCGCAACCAACTCTCCTGTCCTGTTGGACGAATACGAATTTTCCATATCCTCAAATGACCATGAAAAAAGACGGCGCGATTATGAGCAGATGATTTTTTTTTTTAAAAAAGGACAACAAGAGGGTATGTCCAGCCGAAGATAACACGGCTTCTCTCACCGAGCAGAAAATGTAGGAAGATGGCCCGAATATGCCTTCCCGAAAGCCCCTTCATAATTCGTCCGTAGCCGTACCGAAAAGCCTCGAGGTCTCTTTAGACAATTTGGGGGCCGAAAAGGGGGTAGCAATCAGATACCATACCGGACTATCAGCGAATCGGAGCCGCTTGATGGAACTCGCAAGGCTGCTGACAAATTCGCGAATCATATCTCTGCAAGCCGACTCATTTTTAAAAGAGTCACGCCATCCTTGACCGCCGGAAGGTTTTCTGAAACTGGCTGCTGTAATTCCTTCATAATGCTTCATAAATCAGTGCCCATCCAAAAGTCAATACCTACCGCTCCAGGTAAAGTAAAGTACTGTACCTACGAAGCCATCCTGGAACTCAGCCTAGGTACCATGGCTCAAGACGCGCAATGAATCATAGTTTACCCATTCGCCATGTGTAGTGTTTAGTTCAACTGTTAAATTTGGATAGATGGACCCCCTTCGGGGCTATCCCATCTGCATCCCAAAAACCTGCTTTCAAGTTTCCTTAGAGCCTCGCCGTCTGTTTTGGCGAATCGGTGTTTGCTTACCTAGGAAGTCGTTATCAGTGAAGTGATTTCGTCTAGGCAAATTGCCCCTAACTAATACTTGGATTTCACGAAGGGTTTATAAATGCTCTTTTGATTTCAGATGCGTGGCTGTTCATTAAAGTCTTTGGGAATTTTATTCTTATGTAGCCAGCCACAACTGGAATAGGTACCTTCTGAGTCCCTTTTCGGACCCTTGATAAAATCCACCACCGGAAGCTGTAGCCTCGTAGGCTAACTGAAGATCTCGCGTTAGAGATCCAAGCAGCAGCCCCAACCTCAACTCTCGTGAAACCCGAACGCCAAATTTAAATGAGGAAGAAAAAAGGGTACGAAGAATTAATCTTGAGCTTGGTTATTGGGTTGGGTGGCAGCGATATATTTGATATCAAGTTTGAAGGAGCCGTGCTGCTCGCCAAAGAAGCTGAACAAAGTTAATAACCCAACAGATATACGCATTATCGTTCAACTTCGGACTCACCTTCTCATCATAAAACTGATCCTTTTTATATGGTCCAACCGCAAGGGCGTGGCATCTTCCTTAGGTTTGCCGCGGTAAGTAGGTTTGAAGTCTTCCCACGAGATCGTGATGTCGCCTTTTTCAGCTACAAAGTCGAACTCCCAGTTGATGCTACTCTCGTCCCTGCCATCAGAGCGTTTAGCAGGGACCTCGTCCTTGAGGACAAGCGTGTACTTCTTGCCGTCGCCTTCAATTATGCCCAAGCGAAGGCCCTGATAGTCAAGTAGATCCCATGACTGCGGATCGACTGTTCGCTGTGACGCGAACCCCGCGCCTCCGAGAGCCGTGATGTCCAAGTCGCCGCGAAACGTGGCGATGCTTGAATCAGGAGAGCACACCAGGTAGCTTTGGCTTTCCCCGCCTCGTACTCTGTCGTCCGAGGAAACCCAAGCTTGCTCGATCCATGGCCTGTTGTTTGGTCAGTTAGAACTTGATATTTACGATTTGCATAGTGACATACTTGTAACCGCCGAATAGATAGAAGAGGGGCTCGCTGTTTGGCATGGCGAAATATATCTCTCAATGCATGAGGAGGTGCTACCTATGACTTGCAAACCCCGCACGGTCGAGACGCCACGCCGCCAAGTTGAGAGAGAGACACTAGCCTTTAAGCTTCTGGTTTATCCGAAGCTTGAATAACGTCTGGTCCTAGGTTGTCTTTGATATTCAACAGGGGTAATTGGCAGATAACCAACAAAGTTGAGATTCAAATTGTTGAAGTATCAGATCAGGGGATCATTGTTCATGTCCCTTGCAGGCTTGATCTATGATGATGATGCATCGTGGTTTGGCGACAATCGGAGACGAAACCAGCTAACCCGCAAGGAAATAGCACTAGGGTTGGACTTGGGCTTGGACTTGGAAATCGATCAAATAATTTCATTTTTTAAACAGCTCGGCGCCAATCTAGCAGCTCTAGTTGAGGTCTAGCAAGCGACTCGAGCTGTGAGGTTAAACCAATTTGATGCAAGATCGGTTAAAGATGAGCGTCGGTATCTTGTAGCTTGTACAGTAATAATAACCTGCTGAGCCTCAAACAGAGTTGTTAGTGTGGCTGGTTCTCTCTTTCTCTAGCCACATCCCGGGAAGTTCTAATTACCTAATTACATCTTTACCCCTTTGGGACAGCCCTATCAACCATTGAACTTTATCTCGATCCCGGATTACCTCTTTTGGTATACTACAGTACATAGTATGTTAGTGCTGGTGTAAGGAACTATTTTATTTTCCACCTCGCCGTTCTGCGCCACCAACAATAACAAAATGAAAAACCCACAAGCACAAGGCCTTGTCCTTCTGATCATCAAGTGTCCGAGATGTCTCGGATCCATCTTTGCACCACTCTGATACCAGAAGGAAGACCTCGGGATCTGAAGAACGCGCAAGTCGCTCTCGTAAAACCGGCACGGTATTAAAATTCCGATGTCCGCCGAACGAATATGGAGCATTGGCGACGACGATTCCCAATAAATAGGGTTTGTCGGCCGACATGGGGAGGAGGGGGACCCAAGACCCAAGGCCCAGCAGCGCACGTGTCTAAGTTACGTAGTTATACGAAACCGAGCTGGTGGTCCCTTACGAGGTTGAGATTCCTTCCGACCTCATCTATGTGTTCATTACCCAAGTACCTACTTAGTAAATCAATCAACAAATCAATGGCATTTGCAACCGCACCGCACCGCACCGCACCG
>KZ111572.1:98717-228589 GCA_002120315.1 Hypoxylon sp. CI-4A
CCGCACCGCACCGCACCGCACCGCTCGTCCCCTTCGCAACCAAACTATGAACCTAGAAAGAAGACTAACAAGACTTCAATCCGAGAGGAGGGGGGAAAGTGCGCCAAGTGGGTAGGCCTTGAATTCCGACCGTGCCTCACGTAGCGGGCTCTTCGGCAAGGGGGCCTCCTTGTCTTGTCTCGTCGACCCCATGGGAGTAGGATCTTTGGCCTTGCAAGCAATGATCCATCGTGAAGGCTTGGTAGACTGCGTCTTCTCCGGGTGCCAACGGTGTTTGATTCGGGGCCGAGAGCGGGTGAAAAGAGCAAGAGGAGGAAGGTGAATGGTCTGATACCTCAACAGACTTGAGTTTGAGCTTTGACACGCGGGCAAGCTCAGGTTTTACAGCTTTGGCATTGCATTGGCATACCTAGATAACGAACCTTGAGGGCAGCCTCTGGCACCCACCACTGAGAATCGGGTGTCCATATCATATACCTACCTATATACCCTGGGTTGTTTCCTAGAAGCTGGTAGAATCAATAACAAAGAAGAGAAACAAACATTTCACTGGAACACACGACACTGCGAAGAGAGGATGGGGCCAAAAAAGACTTGTAATCCTAGAAAATTTACATATTCATGTCCACCACCATTGGCCCCCTTGATACAGCCACTTCTCACGACTCGGGAGAGTCCTCCATGCCTATATGCGTCATCTAAACATCCAAAACATCCAGAGAAAAAACCACTCGAATACTTGAAGCAACACCGCGCTATAATAATCCTGTTATCCCAAATATGCTCCCATGTAAGCACACAAGGTGGCGAGTCCTTCGCACCCGATGCAAGGTATCTCGCCCCGTCCCTCCCATTTATGTAGAAAAATAGAAAAAATAACACATAACACATAACCCGACCGTATCAAAGCACCGATGTCGCCAATCATGCATTAAAGTCTCTCCCTTCGTCCCGTGTCTATCTTATATGTGACTGTCCTTTACTGCCTATGCCCTATGCCCGGGGAGTCGGGCATGGACAAGGGCGTGGAAGGATACTCGTAATCCGTCTCGGAGCAGTTGGTCGAGTGGTTGTAGGAGTGTGAAAGCGGTGGAGTCTGGCAACACCGATCAGCTACGTGGTTCTCGGCGGGAGTAAGTGCGCGCATGACTCACATGAGGGTTGGAGTGGTCGTACGAGTTCTGTGTTTGAACATCCATCCCCGACACGAAGTTGTAGTTCATGTACGACGACATGGGCTCCTCGGGGTAGGCCTCCCGCTTGACGGCATCGTTGAAGTGTGTCATCGGTGGGAGAGTGCAAGGGACGCTCGGCGCCATATAACTGGGGTAGCCGTCGCCAGTCGTCATGGGGTGGTGGTAGTGTGCCGAGTTATAGTGAGGGAGGATCATCTCATCCGGAGGAGGATACGTCGAGTAGCTACCCACAGCGAAGGGAGGTGTATGTGACCGGTCCCGGTCGCCATATGTGTGGGTGAACATGATCTCGTCGTCAGCGTTCATGGGAGGCGTGTACTGTTGCGGTTGTACGGGCTTGTGAGGAGCCGACTTTTGCGACTTGGACGAGCTTGTCTTCTTGGTAGTTCGTGGGGTAGTCTGGGCCTTCTCGCTTCCTGTGGGGGAGGCGGCTTCATCCGAGCTACCAGCACGTCTCTCGAGGTCTTCCAAACGTCTCTTGAGCTTCTTGCCTATATGAATTGTCAGAATATCTGATCAATGGAAGAGACCCAAGCTGGGCGCAACCTACGGTAGTTACGTTGGGCGATCCTGTTCTGTATTCTCCGACGCTCAGCAAGATCCGAGATCTTGGTCCAATCCTCATCGGGGTTGGCGGAGCTGGAGTATGCGCTGCTGGTGCCATGTGCCGAGTATTGCCTCGGCGGCTGTGGAGGGTAGTTGTACGGAGGCTGGTTGGAATACATCTTGACTCTTGTTCTTCTTGAAGCTATCGACAAGCAGGTGATAGAGGAAAGACAAAAAGGTAGATGAATAGAGGGGACTTTTGTTATATATACCTTATCTTGTCTTGTCGAACCGGGACATGGTGGGACAGATTCGAAAAGATGGGAGGAAGGAATCTAATATATAGATAGCAAATATGTCCTTCAGCCATCGAAGTTACTTTAAGTTGGATAGGACCCCATCAAGGCGCGACAGGCCGGGCTACTCGACATTGAGTACAATACGCATGTACATAGCCATGTACATAGGTATGGTACGTACCTTCAGGTGTTTACAAGGGTCTTGCACAGCTTAAATGTTCGGACAGGCATCCAAATGCGAGCAGCCCTGCGTGCGCCATGATTGCATGCCCGCTCTTTCATTGCAACCTCATTTGGTTGAGGGGGGGGAGTGTGTCTGGCCAGCACTAGAAAGTTAGAAGGATAGGCCAACATGGGTTAAGGAGGGGTTAGTCTATCAAAAACCAAATCGAAGGGTTGGAAACTGCATAAGGGTACTTCTACTCGTGAAGTGCGGGAAAGACAAGACAGGGATCAAAACAACATGGAGAGCTAGAGTACACAGAGAAGAAGTGGAGTGGTGTGGGTAGAGAGAAAAAAGGTACATTCCCATACTCCAGACTTTGGTGTCATCCAATACATCCAATACTAAAAACCGATGTGTTTGATAGGTCCAAATACTGTATCGGCGCTACTTACAGGGGTTATTTGGGCATCGTGCAGCCTTAACATGTACCTATGTCCGGCGGACCTGAGCTAGAGATACGTAGGTATATTAAATTTGCCCGGATTTCGCTCTAGGTACATCTTCCTTGTATCTTAAAGCAGCGAGGGCGGGCTGAATTGTTCTCCACGTCCCTTCTCCCTGTAACCTGCCTATCGCTAAGGGACCTCGTAGGGCTGGGCCTAGGTTACAGCTAGTTACCTCTGGGCGCTGTATTATAGGTAGGCTATTTCGCAGGGGAGTTGGGAAGGATTGGAATTCACAAATGCGCTAAACGATTATAGGAAGAACATCGAAGCAATACGGCAGACACGGCCACAATCGTATGGGAAGAATTCCGAAGCCGAACCATGTAGAAGGTATCTCAAATAGTTCACTAACACCTAGTTCACCTACTTGACTATTGGCAGGGGGGAGAAGAAAAAATATTTTGAAAAGGCACAGCACGAGAGAAGAAAGACGAACGAGTCGAGACAAACATAATAGTGTTCTCTAATTTTTGGATAACTAACCCCTGAAATTACACATGCTTTGAATTTGCGCCCGTTAACACAGTACTAGGTCGACGGTGAGTCTGAGCAAAAAAAAGGTATGAACTATCTAATAACCATAATACTGGACCTGATTTCCTCATCCCAACTTCCGATGCCTTCATTGTCGTCACCGTCGCTCAGACCGTTCTAAATCGGAAGCTACCCTTAGAGCGCCGCGGGTAAGGGAGCCCCAAGTCCCGAAAGCCTATTACGCAGCTACGACAGCTAAGCCCAGTGGGCTTGGAATTGCGGCACCTCTTGGATACACTGTGGACAAATTACGTATATATATCAAAGGCTACCGTAGATACATAGTAGGCCTTCGATACGAGCGTAAAGCCTTCCACGTAAAGCTCACCAACAAACCAACGAAACCAATGAAACCAATGAATGTCAGAGTTGTGACTGATGTTGACGTCTATCCGTTTCTTCTAGTACTATGTAGACGCACAGAAGGGGAGCAGGGGCCATGCCTCTTCGGTATTGTGCCAAGTGATCGGATCTAGTACTTCGTAGATATCAAAAGAACCACTAAAGACATAGTTCGCATCGTGCCCGTGTAGGCAGCAAGGACAGGCGGTATTAAAGCGGTAAAGCGGTAAAACTGATGAAGGGAGGAGGGGGCTTAAGCGGTTAAGAATTTTCTACCCTCTTGGCCCCCATTGGGAGAGACAGAAAGGCGGCCCCGTACTCAGCTACACGTGCGGTCCAGTGGTTTATAAGGCACTATTTTTGGCACACTTCAATTACCAAGCTGTTCTCCATCTTCCCATTGGCTACCAACAGACCCCCCATGGCTTCTTGTCAGACTTCTCGAACATCGAATCGACTAGTGTGCTGACATTCATCCAGAGCTTGGATTTCACATGGATCGCGGTTTTCTCATCAATTCATCGAAAAAGATTGCTCATACCTGGTTGATGGGAGGAGGAGTACGGCTCTGGTAGTGTAATACCCCAGGTCTCGATAGCACTGAGTCCCCTTGCAAGATGGCTAATCCCCGCAACAAACCTGGTGTTGTTGACAAATCATTTATTCCAGTAGAAAACATCGGCGCAATGTCAACGACCAAAGAAGGCGATGCGCATTAGTTAACGGAACGGACATAGGTACTGGCGTACGAATTTTCCATTGACAATACATACCTAGGTACGTTAGCTATCATAATATGATATGAACATATCGCGCATAAAATAACAGTTAATAATATTCACAAATTTTAAAGGGAATTGTATATTAAGGAAAGCTGTGTTCTATTTTCGAGGTACCATTCAGTTTGCGCACCGTACAACAGTCCTACCCGTTCCTCATTATGGTGGGTGTGGCTCACCGGACAGCTCGGACAAGTCCGAAAAGTCGGCGACAGCATTTTTTTTTTTTTTTTTTTAAGAAGACACATTGAATCTCATGGTCTCAGTTACTGCTATTCGACTCACACGCCTTTTAGTATCGGCAAGGATCCTGAACATATGGTCGAACTAACCATCCAAATATGCTATTTGTATTTTGCTCCGACTCTCATCCCGCCAATGAACATGGTCCCCTTCGGTTTACTGCCTTCTTCAGCCTCCTCAGGCCAAGACCGAATGCATGCATGTGCCACATGGCTCCCAAACAATTCGTTTGTGATGGGGTTTGAAACGCCCACACCACCCACCTCCGACGACGACAACCTGCCACCCGTCATCGAATGTCAATCTTTCTTTTCTTCCAGGCTAGCTTCTACGACATTTCAAATATTCCATCTACCGTTGTACAATTCCTAGCGCTTAACTCTTAATATAGGACTGGAACGAGGTGAAATAGGACCGATGTCTTCCATACCCTCTTAAAGGCGCTGGCGCCAGCTTGGTGCTCCCGACATGCCTATATTCGTAGGTACTTCGCCCTTCATGAACCTAGACTCGCTATTGTTAGTTAGCCGTTCGGGTTTCACTGTGCCGTTAATAGTACGACCGGTGGCTATTTTATTCATGGATGCTGAAAATTTCAGTCCTCGTGAAGTGAATTTCATTTCATACCCTAGTCGACACTAGATTCGCCAATTCATTGGCAAAGCCACAACACAGAACACGCAATAGGGGCACGTGAGAACGAGCCCCCTGACCTCTTTCACTTATCTCTCATATCTACATTACATTATGTGCTGACGCTGGAACCTGGGGGGGGGGGGTTCCATAGAGTCGGCAAATCGCGTGGTGCTGACACACAAGTGTACCGGCACAACATAAGCCACCCGTTGCTTCGGGCTCAAATCCCCTCCCCCCTTGAACCAACTGGGGGATAAGGTTCTCACTGCCAAGACCGTCTTCTTCTGCGGAGGACGTTTACAGCGGCGGCACGTACATGTACAAGCAAGGTCGCGGGAGCACTCTTGACAGGACCAACCAAAGGCCGTGCTCAGGTCACAGCCGTTACCAAGGATCTCAATCAAAACGCCGTGTAAGATCCCATCTGGAGCATTCACACCCATCTCGCGAACGAAAATTCCCTGCATGTAATCAAAAGCCTACCCTGCTACCCACAGGCCTTGGAGATTATGAATTGAGACACGTGGAATACCAGCGTAGAATCGGACGAAGAAAAGACCTTAAAGCCGTTCGTTCCGGGTCGTTTGGGAATTAAGATCGCTGCGGTCTCAGCGTTCTGGATCCTCCGCTGCTCAGGTATACATATTACATAGTATGTGCACTTCGTCTCGGACGCTGATCCCACACGAACCACCCCTTATCTCTCAAAAGCCGAGTGATATATACCCTCCTCAAGACATGGAGCTGTGGCGACAAGATAGAGAGGAGCTTCATGCGACTGGCTGACAATCTTAGCGTGCATGAGTCCGAATATCCAAGAGGCGAGCAGCCTAGCCGAATGGGGAAACATGTTAGATAGCCCTACGCGGTGCACACAGGGTGACCTTACTGCGTGCTTCGCATGCAAGTCCCGTAGGATCGACAAATTGACTGGTTGCAAAAGGACATCTAGGCTCCCGAAATCTCCGGGAATAAGTGTGTTCCCCGCCAAAAGTGCCCGCGTCTCAAGATTGTCAACGCGCGTCTCCCCCAGAGTTTGAGGAGCTGCTGTTGCTGGCGTGAGACACCTGATAGATACGACAACAAGGATTCCTAGATAACCGGCCTGGTTGACACAGTGGTTTATGATGTTTATTTAAAAATGAAATGAAGCATATGACTTGCCATGACGATGTCATGGTTCGGATAGTTTCCCCCATCAAAAGCGAACCCCCCCAAGGGTTTGTAAATTGGCTTCCACAACCTATGCTTTGATAGCTACCTACATGGAGCTATCATGAAGGTAAGTATTCTTGTAGATCATGAACGAATTCCCTCGTTTGAAATCATCGCATGGGTGATGGGTTGATAGGATTACGACAAAATGGCCCCCATCGTTCCCCGTGGTATGTATGAAGTAGATGCGATGGCGATCCACGCGAATGGGATTTGGGGGCAATCTGCCAACAGGTAGGACGTACTTCAAACTCATGCCACGCGACAAGACATGGATATGGTATGTACATAGTAGCTCTACTATGTATACTGAGAGAATTAAAAGACTCACATAATGTTTATATCCCTGTGTTTCCTGCCCATCACATCACCTTTTCGTCGGTGGCAGTTTAGGTGTGTATGGATTCCTAAACAGCTACCACCACGCAATCCATGTTTGTGATTGGGGGAGTGATATACGATGAGGTCGAGAGCCATGAATTGGCCCTGGACTGATAATAAGCCACCTTTTGAAAACGTGGATAGGATGAATATCCACCTGAACAGCTAATCCACTGTCTATCGCGGGCCAAGATCGCAGGTTCGCAACTTGTGACGGGATAAAATGGGCTGGGCTAAATCCGCCGAGTCTTGGACAAGTACATTGTCAAATACGCCCTATGGGTACATGACCAAGGTACTTTGCATAAGGGCGGCATCTAGTTTGAAGTGGGTTAAATACACCTATTGGGATAATGATACCCCGGACTATGCGTTGAAGCTTTACCATTCCTGGTAGCTTTTGCTTTTCTATTCTCACCTCCCTTGTGACCACCATCAAGTACTCTACAGTACCCTCGTCTTCATTGTTTGCCTGTTGTAGACAGCCAATACGACCTTCATGATGCCATATCTTAGATGCCTGCATTTCTTCTTACTCATTGGGGAATTATTATTCATTCAGGGCCAGAGACATGTGTGATGCAGGAAGCGATCTAAAGTTATTAGTCACTCGGCCAGCCGACATTGAGTACCTAACAGTGCTCTGTGCTCTACGGAAGCTAGGCCAAAGCCTTGAACCCTGCATCCTTTTTGACGTTTGGATTTAAACGTATCGCGCGGCATACGCGCCAATGCCTCTCGACCCGTCCCGAACGATCCGGTTCCTCGTAATTGGGAACTGACACATGATAAAAGACAAGTAGAAAAAAACCATACAGCACGATTGCATAACATTGCTTAATACGTGTTGGCACAACTATGCAGAACTTGAACTTGCAAGGATCTCTTTTGGACAAAGGTAGGTAGGCAATGTTGTATCGAAGGTTCTCACCCTATTTTCGGCTGTCTAGGGCGAATCTGAATGGGTGCTGACTGAACCCGTGCCTGTGGTCTTGGGTCGCGCCAAGAGTGTGTCCCGTCTGAGAGGAGAAGGGACCCTAGCTCTCGTCCAGCATCACACCACCACCACCACCACTACAAAGCTACCTACACGGGGTTGCCTGTGATAGACAGCCAGCAATAAGGTACTTACGTACACTTCGATTCTGACATACATACATACATACATCATCTCCCCAAGGTCCCCTAATTTGCATTCATTACCAACATACCTGCCCACGAGTCTTACACCCCCCGGTGCTCATTGATGTATTATACTTACACCTTCATAGGGCTGAGATGACATCCGCATATTATTGCCGTTGCTATATGTCTCATGCAGGTAAGCCCCAGGCACATCGGTTCATTCATAGGGTACATTATGCGCGCCCGATGAAGTTCCCCAGGCGAAACGTCGGTCTAGGAAATTCAAAGCCCGAATATAGACAGGACTATCGGACGACCAGATTACCATATGGCCAGATCAAACTTGTCGGAGAACCCCTAAGGGTGGTAGAGAGTCAGGAAGGCTGTCTAATAGTATTGCAATAGTATCGCAAGAAGTTACCTGGGATGGCGTCAACGGCTACCTCGTTAAATGGAAAAATTCCCCGCAGCGGTAGCATCGCCAACAGCAACAGTAGTGATACGGAACAACAAGGCGGCGCTAATAGCATCATCGAGACAGTGTAGCGGTCTGGTGTTAGATTAACTGACGCATGAAATGCAACATGGAATACTAGCGCAGGTCGGGTGGCTATTGTATTGTTATTACTCATCCGGCGCGGTGCGAGTGATGTTTTTGCTGCCGCCGAAGACGTTCGGAGTATAGGCGGTACAAATGACGGGGAGTATTGCGCATCGTCGCACAACACAATACCCTCCATACCCTACTGTAACTACCTACCTAACAGCTAATAAGCGGTACTGCGGCACGGTAGACATCACCTTGTGGGGATGACTTTTGATAAAATCTACCTACCTACGAATATTTCCTCGAATAACAACAGCGGGTCTTCGGTGTCGCCGCTTGCTCGCAGCTGTTTTCCGCCATAGGGCTGAAATACTAGCGAATAACGCTCCTATTGGCATTCAGTGTTTGCTTCCCCTCGTTAGCCTGACAGATATAGATGTCCTCCTATAACCGCATCATAAGACTAAATCGGTACTAAAACAATCGAGATAGGCTATACGGGACTGGTTTATGATGTGAGAACTTGTCGAGCTAGTCTTTAGCTCTGTTTCTTGGTCATTGAGCAATGGGATTCTATTTGCGGATATGCGATCAGTACCTTAGACAGCTCCAAATCTCAAACACCTTCAATCGCCATCTACAATCTAATACCAATACATGTAGTAGCCAAATATTGGAAATGCTGCGACAAATGTACCTGGCATTGTAGGCATTTGGAGTTTTTCCATACTACCAATCCCCCCCTTTTTCCGAATTTCGCCCAGAGCTTCAGAGCTTCAGAAGCAACCAGTGCAATTATCCGCGTGGTATTGCCAGTTGGGACTTGTTGGTGGAGCTGTCAATAAGCCTCCGTGTAACACCAAGCCATTGTGCCCTTCTCGTCGGACTTTGGCCAGCCTGCCATCCGTTGCTACATTGTACGTGCAACTCACAAGTCGGCCCAATCACACGCTGCGATAGGCTTTGGGTTGCAATCGCAAATGTCAATTCGCTTTTTGAACTTGACCGGGGCACCTGACAAATCCCGAAAGATTAACAAGCCGAGAAGCATAAACCGTCGGCCGACCTTCGTACGATTATCCACGACCGGGATAGACGATACTGCAACAAGAGAAAGCAACATGACAGTAGTTCCAAACATCGAAACAGTATAAAGATACGTACCCTATAAGAGCCTCCTTTCGCAAACTCCTGCCCCCTCGTTTCGATGGCAAATCGATGTTACATCATGTTCTTCGAGTTGTTGCCTAGTTCAAGACAAGTTAGGTGAATGTGAATAGCGCTAAGACATAATGATGCATCGGCATTAGACACTAAGTCTGTTATGTATTGATGTCGGAGACGGCAAGATGCGGGTTTTCGCTCTCCATTGCCGCATTCCGCAACGGCAAGCGGGCTTTCCAACGCTACTATTAACACTACTATGTAATTACTCTAATTGATCAATTCAAGAAGCTAGTAGGCTTAAGGTTCTTAGTCGTTTTGTACATTGATTACTTACATAGTACAGACGTAAGGTACCGTTTGACCCATAACCCTGGTTGTTGTATTATGTATATCAAATACTAAATTTAAAGATTATATATTGGTATGAGCGGTCATTCTGCTTATGGTTCGTCAGGCCTGTTAGTAGGTAATTTGAAATTGTTGTTAGCTTGTTGTTAGCTTGTTGGTAGTGCTTCTAGAAGGATATTCCCCTCTATTCGTTGTAGGACTATCAGCACTATAACGCTTCCTTCTAACAGTCCCCTGTATACGACGAATCTAACAGCCTAACCCCGCGTATAGGTAGGTAGGGATTAGTTGTAAAAACTGACCTACCTAGAATCATAAAAGGTATTGTGCTGTAATTTCAAACCTACCAGGCTGCCAGTTAATTACTTGTACCTGGTGCTAGTAAGTATAGGTACATGACTTGATAGCCCTAAAGCACATGCAAGCAATTGAGGATTAATTAGCCCAGAAACATGGATACTGTCACTGTTGTGCAACAAGAAGCGACTTTGTAGCGTGACCTGCAAGAAGCGACCGGGTTGGTAGATGCGCAAGTAGGTACGAACCCAATGCGGTCGCTCAATCGTTCGACTAGCCAATAACTATTGGTTTGGATTTCCAGATTGAATCGTTGCTTGGGATAGTGGGGTATGACATTGGCTAGGTAGTAGCTGGCTTGGGTGGAATGGACGAGGGGGGGAAAAAGAAGGAGCAGATGGAGCAAGATGGAGGGGGAAGGGTGCATGTGGGTTTCTGGTGGTTCTGGTGGTTCTGGTGTGCGGCGAAGCACAGATCGCACTGCATGAGAACGTACACAGAACCCCGAGTCCACCGCTTTTTACAAGGATGTTTCCCTCTTGCTGCGAGCTCTTGTATGAGAGACTGGCGGTCGGCCGATACAGCATGCATGGCGCCTTCCGTCCCAGAACGCTGCCAAATCTGCAGCCCAACACAAGCTCAAATCCCGATCTGCAACACAACCACGTTGTTTCCAACCTTGCCAGCTTTCCAACTGTCGCAGCTGATGAAATGGGTATTCCCTAGCAGCCCTAGTTCGTTCTTTTTTCTTTCTTTTCCACCTTAGATCGATATGCACCAATCTCCACGGGTGACGCGCTTTAGCCTCAGGCGTAACCTGAGGCGCAGTTTTAACCTAGCACACACACACACACACACACATTGTATTCTTTTTTTCAATTCCCTTTTTTTCATCTTCTTAATTTTCTTCCAATGATGCATTCCTTTTACACACACCCCTGCTTTCATTATCCGTCTTTTTGAGCCTCCTTCGACCAAACTTCGCCTAAACAACCACCACTAATACCTACATCACCGTTGGATCCTACAAAACTTGACCCCTTCGTAAACAACGCGAGACATACCCCTAGTGCCTAGACTTGATTTGCGTATTCGCGCATATCACATTACATTACGGCTCGGCGCAACACAATACTTACCGCCATCTCGCTTGTCTTTCCATCCACCATCCACCATTCCGATTCCGATATGCCCGTGACTCTTTTTTTTTTTTTTTTTTTTTTTTTTTTTTTAATAAGCTGCCTTGCCAAACCACCAGCAGATGGTCTTCTCTCATTCGTCTTCTCGTTCGGAGCTGGCCCGCCTCGTCCACCGCTAGACCTGAGAAACTGCGGAGCTTGGGATTCTTCTTGCTTCCGCTCTTTCGCGTTCGGTGCATCACAGCGACGTCACCCACCCGCCCGCGCCTCCATTGGCTTCTCCACAGAGCGCGGGCAGATTGGAGACCCAAAAGCCGATACGGATTTATCCCTGCTGGACCGACGAGGCTTGGCCATTGTCCCTATTTCCATCGGACAAGCAACATACGCCCTCGCGTGGTTCTTAAACCATGGCTCTACCTATGACTCTATGAAAGCAAAGCAAAACAAGTCAGTTACGCCGTATTTACGAGATTCCGTCTTTCGCGCATCATAGCCGAACGAGTGTTGGCCTGTGTGTTACGCGAGCCGATTTGAAGCGGCGTAGATTTTTAATATTTTTTTTTACCCTGCGAAACCTCGCCGAGATCTAGCGGGCACTGTATCTTGCGTTTGTGCATAACCGTAATCCGCCATTCTATTCGCCTACTCTAAGGAAGTATCCCACTCGGTTGTCTCATTCCCGTATCGCACCGCATAGCGATTGTGTAGCCATTCTCTAAACGCCGGTTACACAAGTTTGCCTTTTTGTCACAAAAAACCACTCTGGTTATACTTCCCAATGTCGTACTAGGCTTTGGAGAACTTGAATTTAGGTAGTATATGGCGTCTGCAAGTGACGTGCGTGGACGTCAAGTGACGGGTCTGCGTACATCTCTATGGCGGGGTTCTAGACCCCCCTTATCTACGATGAAGCAACATGTCATATATCTGATGTTGTCCTTCATCCGGCCGTCCGGCCCTAGTAGCCTTTATTACTCCGCAAGTGTACGAAACACCGAATCTATCCCATCACCGGGGACCTACCTTACGAAGCTGCGAGACTGGCACGGGGCTGTCCGAGTCTGGACGGGCGTTCAGACCGCTCTGCGGCATTTGAGCAATCTACTTGGTAGCCTTGCTTGGGATGGACGTTGAAACCGGGCATTTTCACATCGAAGAACGCGACGCTGTGGCTTGCTATCCAGAGGTCATATGCACCCCCTTTAGCAGAGCCTTACGAACCCCGAACGGTGATTAAGTGGTGCAGCCAAGATCTCCAGTTCTGGGCTCCCTGGCCCAGCCATCCACAATGGGAAGTTCAGCGGAACAACCATTTCTAGGTACTCAGCTGCCTCGTGTTCTACGGCCGAGGCAGAAGCATAGATGATTTCTTCGCCCTTCTCCATGCACCGGGAGTTCTAGCCTGTTTACGAGGCAGCGAATGCTGTCTTTTCTGGATTCGTGGTTCGTGGTTCGTGAATATCATCTTGAAACGTGATCTTCGTCAGCGCGGTCCGACCCGCAACTCCGGCATACTCGGGACTCCACGGAACCCCACGTGCAAGAGAATAGTAACAGCAAGTGTTGTAGGCGTTGCATAACATGGGGAGGAGCATTTATCCTTTGCTCTCTACTATGCTACACCCGCAACATCATGATAGTATAGCGGGTCGCCAAGATGGATTTCTTAAAAACAATACCTTGTTCAGCGAAAGTCTCCGGTGGCTTCGGTCGCTACAAGCCTCGGGCCTCCATCGGGTGCTGGAATCGGTCTATTTACGCTCCGCAACTCCGGAAGCTTTCTCTCAAACGTTCCTTGCTATGTCGACGATCGCCATCTATCCAGAAGTTGAAACACTAGTTCCAGCCTTCTGATCTTCCATGTCAAGGGCCATTAACCTAGGACTCGGAGTCTTAGCGATGTTAGCTGGCTAATTTGGCTACCATACGCTCCGCCCAATAGAAGCCCAAGAATCTGCAGCGAACTTTTCAGCTTTCGACTGCGCACCAGTCTAATTAACAGCTTAAACCACTTGGCAACTAGTCCGATGAACACCCCTGGGAATCGATCCTCCAAGGGTCATTGTCAGAACTCTTTTTATTCTCCATTGTTCACAATGAGGCACACGCATACTCCTAGTAAGGACCACCTACGCTAGAGCCACTGCACCCACGCGGTACCTGTTTTGTACTCTCGGCATTCGAAGGCTGAATTTACTTAGGCAACTAAGTGGTCAAGCTAGGCCATCGTCAACGGAAAGTCGCGGGCCGCTCTATCCACCAGGACTTAGAAGGCTCCATCAAATACGCAATATGAGAGCCTAGATCTAGTCAACGAACTACCATAGGGCCGCGAATCTGAAGAGGGAATGAGGTTACATAGACCGATTCCAAATCGGAACTTATGTGCATTTTCTACCATTCATTGCAATCCCTCCCAACAGCATATATCAGATACTGTATGAATCTACCCCGGTTGTTTGGGTAGGTTCTTTAGCGTCGAGAAATATTGCCGGAACTGGGTAATAGCCCAGTCTCGAAGCCTAACCGATCTGATGAGCAAGGTGGCATAGGAGCATACGAAACTCGTCAGGTGTTTTCTCGCACTAGAGCAGATCCATACACACTTGGAGGTTTGCGTCCTACCCATTGCGGAAATCACAAATTGCGCGTGCGGCACAGTTTGCGAAATCAAGGCGCCGAATTTAGCGTCGCAGCATAGAGTCGGTTCGAGGCCACGATCTTCGTCTCCATATCTCTCATGCTGTGTAACACCAGATTGTGAAAAAAAGCAATGTTCTTTTGGCGCACCTGGGGGAATTCTATCTGCAGCCACGGAAAACTATTCATCTTGATCCCTGAATGAGTGCATTTCAGCCCATCTCGACAGGTTTGTTCGACGCCACCTACCCCGGACTATGATAGCATCGTTCGGGAACACGACGACGTTCTGTCAATATAGACGTCGCAAAGTACGACAACGGAAATCTTCCGTTGTGACGGTAACACAATCACATATGTCTCAGACGGGCGTGGGTTTAACACATACTACTAAAACTGCCTAAAGACTGTGATACCATCAAGTTGTCCTTTTGCACATACGCCTGACAGGCCGGTTATTCCTAAACTATGGTCGCAGAGGGCGTGCAAAAGGGCTATTTCTTGCGAACTAAGACACACAAGATCCAGCAGGCCCGCGGGGCCATTGATGAGTCGGCGTTTGGCCCCCATGAAAGTTCGGTGACTATTCATGCAGCACGCCCGGAACGCAAGCTGCTCGTGGGGTTGAGCGCCGCACGCCGCCTCGGCGTTTTTGCGGTGCGCCTCAACAGGCAACCAGAGCGAGCCCCTAGCCGAGGCGGCGCACTCAGGGAAGCGGCTGAGGGACGAAGGGATCGCCCTGTCCCTTAGCCGGGCAGACGCCACCAGGGAAATTGATCTGAGTCTGGCTGAGGACCTGAAACTAGTCACGATAAGGCTCGACATAGCCGCATCAGCTCGCACGAGCGCGTGGCCTGTGGATCAAGTCAGTGATAGACAATGTTCTACCGAAGGCTTGAAAGGATACGTGCTGTGTAACGCGATGGAATGTCTAGGGAATATTCCTCTTACGTTTCTTGTGCCTCCCTGGCATGAGTCTAAGTCTAAGACCAAGACATAGAAAAAAACCGAGGCAAAATTACTTTACTATATTGCGTAAGAGTCTATGGAGTACCGTACGGGTAGGTTCGGATGTACGTAGTACAGGCGCTATCATGAAAAGGTGAAGACGATGAGAAAAGGCACCAACACTGTGAACCGCATTAACCATTGTAGCGTGGTTGGAAGACTTCAGACAGCCACTTACGCAACTGCTAGACCACTTTCTATTCTTGCTGCTTATTACGTACCTGACTGCCCTGATCATGAGGGATGACGCCTCTTTTGTCGTTACCTAATCCTTTCTACCTATTGAGGTGCAGACGTAGGTTAGGGATTCAAGGTCGGTCTTGATGCTGAATAACGTAATTATCAGGCAGCCCTTAAACGGTCATAGTACAACTTGTCTCGGCGCCTCCCTTCTAATTCGGGATTCCAGAAGATCATGAAGGGTTCCGACTGTTTGTCTGTTGGTTCTTCGAATACAGGCACACGGCACAGCAGAGCAGCATCCAATGCGACGGCGTATTTTACAGGCACACACACTCGCTATGAATAGCCACGTGCGTCAACGCAACCTTCACCCTTCAGCTTTGTTTCTCGGACACGGGTTTTGTTAGGTAATTATCCGATTGATTCTATCCTTCAATCCTACAGTACACATATTTTTTCTCCCTTTCCCCTTTTCTAACGCATTTACGAACGAGATTGGTTGGGCTAGATGAATATTTAGCATCAGGTACACGAGGTCGCCTTCTAAAGTCCATTGGTCCTCGGAACTAAATAGCGCTACATCGGTTCGGCGGATGCATCTTATCTCCCTACATTAGTACCTTAGGTAGGAAAAACGAATTGAAGCTCCAAGAAATCCGTGCCGCCCGCCTCTCTCTGTCTACGGGACCGAAAAGGATGGATGGGATGGGAGTTCAATGCATTAGCTAGGAGATAAAATACGACGCTGCTTCGTTTTTTGAAACTGAAAAAATTGCACGTATTGTTCGGACTTCACTACCCCATGGGTAGTAAACATGATATGATTTTTTTTTTCCGATTGATTGATATGATTGTTCCAGAAAGACCGGACGAAAAAAAAAAAAGAGAATACCTAACCCGAACCATGAAATCTCGCAATCCCGTAGGATTTTTTGGGGGCCCGCGCCGCGGCACGTAACCCATGCCTAGCAAGTTACATAGTTCGATGGCTTTAGTTTACTTGAAGTTACATACGCTACTACAGATAAACCCTACATACAGCCAGGCACTAGAACTTGCCAAGAGGGGGAGAGTTCAATCAATTTGGCTGCCTGGATGGAAGAGGAACAGGGCAGACCAGACTTGACCGGGACCGTTGAACGAAGGAATGGGAATGGAATCAAGGTCTTGGCTAGGTACCTACCTAGATTAACACATGTCAAATCGTTCGTTCGTTCGTTCCAACTTGTTGTTATGATATAGGATTACTAAACCACTAACCCCATCTCCGCCTAGGTATAGCAGGCTGGCGCTGGCGGGATAATAGAAGTTACCTTGTTTAAACTCGCGGGGCTAATGTGCTTGTCCGCAGTAGCGTTCTATGGGAACACTATCTTGCTAGGTTCGTGATCCAACTCGCATGGATGGGAGAGAGAGAGAGAGAGAGAGGCATTGGTTAGGTACGTAGGATAGGATAGGATAGGGATGAGATAGTACTAGATGATAGATGCACACCTTCATGGTCTAATTGTTCTGTTGCTACTGCGCACTATACTACTTCCTTACGTATACGATGCTGTATGTATGTATGTATGTATGTATGTCTGAACACGGCGTATACTATATACCATACTATACTATGTGTGTATGAGGATACCTAATTATATGGGGATAGGAATAGGACCTACCCAACTACCCAACTAGCTGCCTTAGCTACGTACGTACGTAACGTACGTAAAAACAGAACAAGAGGAGGAGGAGGCGAAAAATGTGAATGGACTATCTATACGAGCCAGACGACGAAAAGGCGGAAGGAAGGAATACGATGATATCACTCTACTATCGTGGCCCCGGGACGCCAAGGGGAAAAAAAAAGTACGCAGACCAAAAGAGTTGTTTGAATTTGATTATCGCGAACAACAACAACAACGATAGTGCTGCGCATCGCATCGCATCACATCACGTTGCAGCAGTACAGGCCAGTACGCGTACGTCAGTGGATCTTGCTCTATCTCTCTCTATCTCGCTCTTCTTTCTCTCTTATCATTTTTCTTCCATTGGCTTCTGTAGGTATATCCCATCCCGTGCCAAATCCTTTACGTTTTCTAATTCCGTCCCTTCCGTTTCTTATGTCCGGGAGAAAAAAAGTCATAATGGTTATCGAAGGAAAGAAAACCTTCATCTTCGGAAGTATGTATGCGGGCGACGGAAGATATGATGAAAAAAAAAAAAAGTAAATAGATACGTATGACAACATCGTCCCGTTCTCGCGGGTCAGGCACTGACGTTCCGTAAGAACTCTATTCACCGAACGGGCGGCCTAAGCGGCATGACATGTGTTCTGTAGGGCTGACGATGCTGACAGGCTGACGATCAGTCGGTCGGGACCTGGCATGTATGTACAGTATGTGCTTGACCGCCGGACGGGACGTCGCATTGTCAGAGCGTACCTCTTGGATGAACTACAGGATAGTAAGCAGTGAGATCTAGGTAGGTAGTTCTGATGATGCTTAAGAATACCCGATGCAGAGCATGGAATTGTCTAATAGCGCAATCAATTTAACTGTTCACGACGTGGGAAAAAAAAAAGAAAAAAAAAGGTCAAGGAAACTCCGCTTAGCTAGTTGGTATCATATTCATTACATGTAAACAAAGTCGCATACGGCGAGCCCGTCTCTCCTAATCGGACGGTGTACATATCCAAACCCTTATATCCCTTATACCACCAAATACCTACACATAACAACTGGCTCCAGCGAGCTTGGGTTGCATACTTGAATTGTTGCACGTAACCCAAACCCCAGAGCCTCAAGACTGACCTCCTCGATGCACTCCTAGCAACTGAGTCAGTGTTCAGGCCCCGAACTACCGGCCTGGACGACCAGTACGCTGGCTTTAAGATCACTCATAGCCATGGCCTGACCGAAGACGCCTATCGTCTTTTGCAGTTCGTATTCCGTGTTGGTCTGATCGGCTGGACGGAACGCGACAGGTAGCGTGGGATGTCTTCGCCCAACAACGATAATGTCTCCTGCATTGCGCAAGTTTTTCCCAACGGATTCCTTTGCCATCTCAGTTACCCGCTTGGCCGCTGAATGGACGGTGACTGAAAGTTGCGTGAATGATATACGCTCGGCTAGGTCAGATGAGAGACTGGATTGTAATGTGGGTAATAGGGATGAGTCTTGTGCTGTGATCTCGGTGTTGATGATATCCTTCGTTACCATAGTCGATGAGATTGTATCCAAGTTACCCTCGGAAACGGGTACGTGCTCGTTGTCGCCTTCGACGTAGTTCAGATGGGCGATCGTGACAGTAACGAATGGATTCTTAGCAAGCTGGAGAACAAAGCGTAATGCAGCTCGATCATCGACGCCTCCAAGGTAGGGAAAGAAGATGTTGTGAGACTTTTCGGCGATATGAGGAATAACCGCTTTCCTTTGATGCGATATTTGAATATCGCCAATGGTTCGTGATAGACTTGGGTTGTCTTCTTCCACTGGTGCACTACCAAGTCCCTTGTCGATGAAGATACCGGTATTACAGACGGGGTTTGTCAGTACTGTTTGGATAAACTCGAGATGAGTCCTGTTATTGAATCGATCGTCCACAGAGACTTTGAAAGGAGGGATATGTTGGTCCTCCTTATTGCTGCCCACTTCACTCCACGGAATTAGCACGAAGTCGGATTCCTGGTTTGAGGCCTGTGTAGCAACTGTCTGAGCGTAAGAATCTTCGCGTGCGACAACGACGTTACCCGATGCTGCTACGTCGTGTAGCTGAGAAAATGATCGGAATGCATTCACTACAGGGTCGCGTCGAGAGTATTCGTCGACCTCAGCAACCTTCATTACAGATGATGTTCGCTCAGTAAGCTCTACGAGACGTAAACCGTGGACCTCAAGGGGTCGCTTTCGAATGATCGGTGCTTTTTCGTCCAATCGAGAGGCATCATGGTCGGGAGCTTCGTCATGTTTAGATGTGACATTCTCGTCACCCAATAGAGATATGAATGTGAACAGGCTTGGTAAACTGTCTAAGCGAAGATAGACTAGGAGGCGTCGAATTCCAGTGTCTTGAAGTCGAGCGACAGAATCAGATTGGCTAGATCCGTGCCGCGGCGTTCCATCCCACTCGATCTCGCCTCGTTTCCATTTCTCTAATTTCTTTTGATACCACTGAGGATATAGCCACTTTGTCAGAGGGGTTGTAGCAACTGTGGTGACCAAGGCCATAACCACAAATATCGTGAAGGTCCTCTGCGATAGGATCTTTGCCTGGAGGCCAATGTTCTAGAATCTTGTTAGTATAGGTACTAAGTTGTCATAATCTGCATTCTATTTTCGCAACTTACTAGCACAATAAGTTCCACAAGACCCTTGCAACTCATCAGCACCCCTATAGAGAAGCTTTCTCTCCAAACAAGTTTCATTGCTTTAGCTGCTAGTGTACCGCCGATGATTTTACCCGCAAATGCACATGCAATAACACCAATGACATAAGCCCAAGTAATGCCATCATTCAATAGACCAAGGTCCGTGCTCAATCCAGAGAGGGCGAAGTAAAGGGGCAAGAAGAGGACAGTGACTAGGTCCTCTATCTTTTCTGTTACGTGGATAGCGAAACCACCATCGTGCGGGCAGATCAAACCAACGAGGAAAGCACCAAAAATGGGATGCACTCCAATGATACCTAGCAAGGTCAGGTAATGCACTTAAGGATCAAGACGAATGAACAACTTACTTGTGAACCAAGATGAAGTGAGAACCAGGAGAATTGTGAGAGCAATCATGCCCTGGGTTGGGCCGTTCTGAATGCTACCTGTTTTCCTCAGAGCCCAGTGAAACGCCGGTTTGACGGCGAAGACCAAGAATAGCACCCAGCCGACAGCGACAAGTAGAACCCAAAGCGCAGTAATCCCATTTCCGTTGTTTACTAGCGCAACACAGAGCGCGAGCAGAATCCAGCCAACGACATCGTTCCCGACGCCTGCAGCAAGGACAGTGACACCCACAGGAGTACCTAGCATGTTAAGCTCTGACAGGATGCGACAGAGTACAGGAAAAGCGGTGATGGCCAAGGCGGTGCCAATAAAGAGGGCATAGACACCGAAGTTGATATCGACGGTAGTTCCATCATTATGAAACTGGTTGAATAGACCCCAGGCAATAGCACATCCCAAGCCAAAGGGCAAAAGCATGCCAGCCAAACCTACACTCAGAGCAACACGCCAATTGGCGGTGAACAGGCGAATATCGACCTCGAGACCGATGAGAAAAAGGAATAAGATAAGACCAAGATTGGCGACATTGTTCAGCACAGGCATAGAAGCAGTCGGGAAGATTGCATTTTGAAAACCTGGGATGCGAGCTAGAACGGAGGGGCCCAGGAGAATGCCGCCGATAACCTCAGCGATGACACGAGGCTGGTTTAGGAGCGATAATGGATAGTGAAGTATACGGCAAAGAATGATTATGATGCCCGCCTAGACGACAGTGTGAGTAGTTGCTTTCGTATAAATAGATATAAGATCTAGGTAGAGCCAAAGCAAGTTACATGTACGCGCGCTGATGAGCGTTTGGTAGCATCGCGCATAGTTCTAGCATATCCCCTAAGTGGCACAAATAAGAAAAGAGATCATCATCATACCTGAATGATAAATAGCTGTATAGGATTAGATGATATGAAGGTATTTGGAAGCACGCCTTCTAAAATACCACCTTGAGGCGCGGGACCAGTGGTAGTGGCACTCGGAGCGCTCGTGGTGACGGTAACGGTTGACAGCAACGTCGCCGTCGCGGTGCTAATGGTAGCCATGACCTGCTGTAGCTGTAGAAGTTTTGCTTACAGCTTTCGCGCGCGACAGACCCAGGGTCGGGAGTGATCAGCGCGCTGCATGCAAAAAGCAGCAGGCACCTACTGGTACAAACAAAATGCCCGTTATAACAAGACTGATAGATGGATGCAATGCTATTTTTTTATATCACATTAACTAGATCTGTAATAGAAGAAGTAGACGGTGAAGATGCAAAAACAAAGAAGATGGAGAAAGATGCGGGAGGGAGGATGTTGTGTTGGTCGAAGTAATCACGGACCAACTTAGTGGGAAACATTTCTTGGCTGCGGTTCCCTGTCTTTCAAAGAATAGGTGCTTGGGGTGATTACTACAACTCTGCTACACAGAAAGCGCCTGCTTTAGGATCCTCCAACTCATTATCCTGCTATCTAAATCTATGACAGCCCTTGAGTTGGGGGGAAGGAGCATACAAAGATAGAAAGACCATCATTATTACCTGGTCTGTAGGGCTATCAAACGATGGTCTCGACCCTATGCCCGTGCATGCCTCTAAACATGTAGAATGCCAAATGACGAAAGAATCGTCGACTTTTTTAGTGGGAAAATTACAGCGCTAACACTTCCGAATGGAGGGCTGAATGGGGGGATTTTAGAAATGCGGGGGATGTGGTCCCCCATAACACCCCTTCTATTCAGCTCATTTTAGTTTTGCATGATACAACCCAGCTTCCTCAATTTGGAGCTTGAAAACCTATTACCTCCCTACCTGGGTAATTTGATACATATGGACATGAAATGTGATATTTCTCGAAACGGCCGGTGTAAGCGAGCCCGACTCTGAGTCATATCAACTCGACGCCATCATTTGCATTGGAAACGGCGACAGATTTTCGTTTCGCAGACCCAGAAGCCCGATCCAAGCCGCACCATCTCCAGCCCCTCCCGCCGAGACGAAGCTAAACGGATCACAAGATAATAATTATCCATGTCGCCGAGAGACGAAATACAATATGTCATTCAACAACTTGATGAGACTAATGGATAGGGATAGACTTCTATCCTACACCTCATGTTCACATGTATGACCAGTGGATGCAACCCAAACGAACGCACCATAACCATATCCAATCGTTGTCGGGCACATCCGATCTCATCCCAAATTGGAGAAGTCTTCGACTGGAATGGATGCTGGTTGGTTACCGAGACACAGGATTCCTACAGCTGTGTCTTCCAGGGCTTCTCGGACATTTACGATTTGCTGGGAACAGGCGGGGGTTGCATACATGAATGGAACTCTTCTTCCAATGCGATTGATCATGGTCGGTAACCGTCTTGTTGGCACTGAAAATCATAGTGGTTATAGTATGCGAGGAGAATGAAACGGAACGACTCCTACCCGCTGTGGCGTTATACTAAGCAAGAAGATTGGTCTGCAGTATGTATGCGATGCCGGGCTGTTATCGTGAGCGAATATGCAGTCCGGATCGATGGTTTACCATCCCCCACATAAGGGCAATACGGAACATCGACTTATACCAAGTCAATCATGCATCAATACCTGAGTCTTTTGTTCTCTGCCATCTTTTGGAGCCCTCGATGAAAGTGTTCTCAAATATGGTAGATAATCAACCTAGAAGCATGATATAATTACAGGGAGGGCGGTAGCGGCGACAATCGCAAAACCACAGGGACTACCCGTGGAATGGTTTCTAGCATGTTCTATAACGTAAGTATTTCCCCTGACTAGAAGTCACGGGTTCTGACCAGACAAAAAGAATCGGTTCCAATGATGGCTTGAAAATAGCTTTGGAAGGTACCTAAGTCTGGGCGATTTGACGTGTGATCTAGGTACGTTATCTTGGTATCAAAGCGGTAGGATTCAACTCAACGGCAACTCGGACGCAAGACCTAATTAATTAAATCGCTATCATGTCTTGGGAAAGCAAGTGCATGTAGCTGCTTGTCTGGCCTCCGATAAGTCGTACAAAGGAAATAGCAATGGTGAGTGCTCGATTCCGAGAGCTTGGAAATACATATGATATTAACATAAACTTCTCAGATGATGCCTTAAGCTATGGCCCGTCACTCCTTCGGAGCTTCTGAGCGCTGCTTGGGACCCAGGCCTGAATGGATGAGACCAAGACTATGTTGCTACGACATTTACGAATCCTAGGCCAAATTATCGTCTAGACATTGAGATACAGTATAATACGATATGAGCCAAGCACCTCGCCTAGGCATGTGCATAATTTTGAATCACTGGATGGAGCGTACTAATCATGTAAAGCAAGTATATCAGTTACAAGCTCTGGTTGGAGCCACCGTGTTGGATGGCTAGCCAGAGAGTATCTGTTGAAGTCTGTTCCCCCCTTAGCACCATCAATCTGACTTATAGCGCTGATCACATGACTTAGACTAGGTACGGAGTCTGATACTATGTAAGACGAAATGGTAGTTGAAGCATCTCTTGAGACGGATATCCGCCCTCAGGGTCGAAATTACGAGCGTACCTGAGGTTATGGTGTCGATGTAGATCAGCTCAAGAGTTCGGGTTGTTTGATGAAAAGGCGAAGTGCTTGGGCATGATGAGCACGGCTAAAACCCTTACCTTCTTTCTTGCAACAAGAAATAACGACGTCAGATAGGTCTTACATCCATCGTCTTATTCATCATAGTTGAATCGAAATTTCGTATAGGCGCTTCTTGTAATGTCAGAGACGTGGGTGGGGTTGAAACCATGGGCGAGTTTAGCAGAACGAGAATGGACAACTACAGCTTATTTTAATAGGCTGATGAGGCAAGTAGCATTGTCCTCTCCTATATTGTGGCATGTGCCGAGGTTTGTTCATACAGTAGGAGGCACCTTGTATAAGCTGACAGTTGCTGGCAATGATGTAACTCAGGGGCATTGGCAACGACAAGCAAGAACGGGCGACACTAATACGAAACCACCTAGCAGAAATAGGACTCGAGGAAGTTATAACCCATTTCCCTCTTTCTACAAAAGCCCGTGTGCCCCCCAGACACTCGCAAATCCTGTCCTGAATAATATTTCTTCGTCCAATCTCTTGGCTAAGAAGAAAACTAAACAACGTCGCTTCATCCATTGGACACATACTTATGTGGCTCATCGTATCCATAATTGGAGGAGCAACATCTATCGGGCTATTAATTTTCATATTTTTGGTTGAGAAATCGGACCACTCCTCTGACTCAGACACTCCTCTACTAGAAAAGCTCAGCTCATAAAAGGATATCCTCTTTCACAATGACGCGCCTTACCCAAGTTCTATTGCCTTGTATAGGCCTATCTATCTCTACCCTGGGTGCCGTGCTACCTACTCTCCAGACCAGTGTCAAGTCCAATGTGGAAAGCGAAGGCTCCTACGGTATCTCCTGGGCTCAAGCTACACCAGCCCCAACCTCGGCTTCTGCACCATCCCCTTCAATCGGCACGAGGCAGGTGGTCGCCTTCCCAAGAACCGGCGACATGCGCTGTTTGGGCAACGCGGAACAGATTTACGACGACTCGATTGGAGTATGGTTGACGACCAGGGTGTGTCACGAATGCTTCACCAACGAAAAGGGTAGCATTAACTGCATCCCCGACAATAATCCACCTGTGGCACCTGTCCCTGTGTGTAAGGCAGGCACTAGACGCTGCAATGTCAACACACTAGAGCTCTGTGACTCGAACGAGTGGCATCAGATCGAGGTGTGCAGCGAGTGTGTCACTGACCTCAAGGGAGAGCTCTTCTGCGCACCTCTCGGTTCGCCGATTGTATCCACGGTTCCTCCTGCTCCTCCTTCTTCCACCACATCTGCTCCCGTGATCACCCCTACACCTGCTCCTACGTCCGTTCCGGCACCGAGTGAAACTGCTGGTACAAGCCTAATCCCTACCGCAACTCCTACCGGTAGCTCGGAGGTACCTGGTCCATCTCCTGCGGGAGCCGTGGACCCGTGGTGTGATGGAGGCTCTGTCCGCTGTGCCGGTGACAGAATGACGCTCTGCACCTCTTCGCACAAATGGGAAGATTTCGGACCGGTATGTACCCGATTTCTCACTCAAAGGCGATTTTCTTCCATGCTATTGGTTTTTAGTCATTTTCACACCTTCACTTATCATCTATGAATCACCTTGCGCGTATCGCTAACCCCATTCAACAGTGCCCCAGCTGCAAGCAACTCTACAACACCCGCGTGGATTGCAAGTACCAGGACCCAGCCGAGTCCCTCGAGATGAGCGCCCTGCTATCCCGAGCCGTTGACGTGGCCAAGAACCCGCTGATTCACGACTGTACCACGAACGAGACCCGATGCGCCGAACAGAACACGGCTATCGACAAGTGCAACTTCTTTGGCGAGTGGGTTAGACTTCAGCAATGCGAGCCGCAGGAGATATGCGTTCCGCTCAACAGCCGCACCAGTCTCCACGATTGCGTGAACGTGAACGGACCCGCGCCGCATCAGTAGAGTTTGATAGTCTGTATGCCGTTGGCGGAGGGCTTGCACGACTTGGCTGTGTGGTCGAATGAATTGCTTTATTCGTTGCTTGGTTTTTTCTTTGGGAAGGGATTGTCTGTGACTTGAAGTTCATGGGTTTCAGGAGGTTGGAGGTCGGAGGAGGGTAACAAGAAGTAACTTCTAAGATAGGTAATTATGGAGTAATCAGTATCGTTAATGAGTATTGTTAGTTCAGACACACCACTCTTGATGAGGCCTTGGTTTATCTAGGATAGGGTGAATGCTTCTTAGTAGATACCTTTCCTGCGACCAAATCATCATAGTGAGAGGTATCTAGATGCTCAATACTTGTTTAATATTCATCACGCTCGCTGCAACTGCAAGTCATCGTGGTAAACATTTCTCATAAACGTAAATATGTAGAGGCGTATAAACATTAGGATGCTAGGATGCCTCGCGCCTCTGTTCCTTTCGTGAAGGATATCCTATATCCCTTCTCTAAGGGTCGATTTCCAATTATGCTCTTTGGCAATCGAGTCGACCTTCACCTAACTCTGCCCGCAACCACACCTCCCATATAAAAAGGTGCTAGATGGCACGAATATATGTTCCTTGTATACCAGGTAGATAGGTAGGTACCTCCTAGCCTATTCACTCCGGTTTTACTCCCGTGTAACCAACTATAGCGAGTTACCTAGAACGGCTTCCCCTTGTAATCCTTGGGCGCCAAGATGACATTGTAGTCCAGCTCGAGCTCGGCCTTGTCATCGCCTGCCAAGGGTTTGAAGTCGACTACCAAGTCGTCCTTGACGGCGAAGACAGTGTCGGAGGATAGCCATGGGTCGTCCTTAGGGTATAGCTGCGTGGTGCAGCCCTTGTAGTCTGGATGTGTGACCTAAATAAAACAGATATATACGTCAGCAATAGTTTACCGCAAGCGAGAGATAGACGGGACATCCATACCATGATGTGGATATGCGCCGGCCGCATGGGATGGCGATCCATAGCCTGCAGCAGCTGGAACGAGGGCCCGTCGGTGGGCAGCGAGTAGGCGGTCGGGTAGTAGCAGTAGAACCAGTACTTGCCGTCCCCGTCGGCGCGGAACTTGCCGCGCAGGTTGTTCGGCGACTGGTTCTGCGGGTCCTGGAAGTCGTACTTGCCGTTCGCCGACGCCTGCCAGATGTCGAACACGGCGTCCGGGATCGGCTTGCCCGTCACCAGGTCGCTGATCACCCCGTGGAAGAGCACCACGCGCCCGTTGGCCGCCGCGTCCTGGATGATGCTGTCCCCGTTCGTGCGGAACGGCGCGTTCGGCGACCAGAACGGCCCGAGGATCGCCGACGAGGTCGGGTCTACGTCTGTCTCGGAGATGATCTTGTGCGCGATTTCATCGACCAGACTAAATAATTTGGTGTTAGTTTAGAGCGTTCCGTGATAGTATCATTGCTAGTGCTTACGTCTCAACACCGAGGATATCCGATAACCGGTGGGATTCATTTCTCGTCTGGTTTGATTCGGAGTAGACGCGGCCGACAGCATTGATGTAGGCGACACCCGCTAACCATTCGTCAATGGTAAGCTCGACCTCCCGGGCGAAGTCGTGGATGTGTCGGATCATCGACGAGAGAACAACCCGGTTTCTCTCGGTGGTATTGGGTCCCATAGTGTCGATGACATGTTGGGTGAAGGTAGGATCAAATCTGGAGGGTTTGGGTGCTTGTGCCGCATTGGACACACCGGTATTAGTGGGAGTCGTCGTCGTCATCTTCCTTGTGAGGTAGCTGAGCTTTTTGGTAGATGAGGAATATGATTACTAGTGTGGATGAAGGTAGTAGATATGGTTAGATGCGAAAGAATTTATATACGAAGAAATGAAGACAGGACGTATTATATACAAACAAGACTGGTGTTAGTACAATCACCAAATAATGGAATAATTGACAGGTACCTAGATATTTATATGTAAATGAGACAGAGTGAATGGCAAACTGATAAATATGAGAAAGTCATCCTGAGCAGCATCATCTTCATTTAAGTTTGCCATGATCATGCTTGAATGAACAATGGATGATCTGTGATAGGCTGGTCCCTGGAATTGTTGAAAACCCCGCCGTCCTTCGAAAGGGTCCTAGATGTGGATCGGATCGATCTCACGGCAGCTACATGTAACCCCCCTTGCTCACCGGATGATATATCGCCCTTAGATGAGTAGATTGCTCCATAGTTGAACTTCTGGAACCCCGAATCTAAGTTGCGTGTCGTGTGGAATCGAAACGTAGCGCCATATTATTCAACACTGCACCATTTAGTTCCACCTCGGCAAATATTCCCGGAATCTTCGCCGCTAGTGACGCACCCAAAATCAAACACTTTAACTAGTATAATCCTGACATGAATCGATATTGGAGCGCGAAGCATGTTTTTAGGCTTGTCACGATACACGCTGCCGTCGGTATGAGAAACGAATCTTCTTTGGTATCCTGATTCATCGACCGGTGTAGTGGCCAAGCTGCGAAGGAAGCAGAATACTCATGACGAGTGTAAGAAAACATCCTTTTGTTGACCTGCTCTTATTCCTCGACGCAAGGGGGATCATGCTTAGAATAATACATTTGAACGACCATGACGTTGAATGATAGAGAGCAGGATGACTTTGATATCAAGGGGGATATTTTAGTTGAATGCCCTAGGTGAGACGACGAGATATCTACTTGATCCCCTAACCGCAGTGACCTTCTGCCTCTACTTCCATAGACAAAACAATAAATGGTTTGCGTTGATAGCGGGTTTGTGATGTTATCAGGAAAAACATCATCAGAAATCTGCCTCTGAGTGCGATTCGTTGAGCAATCCCGTTGAAACATTTGCTCATTGTTGAATAGAATTGGTCAATCTCCATAGTATGTGTGCTTATTCACACCGTCGAAGTCGTTGAAACCTATCACATGCATATGCCCCTTTCGTGGGCCTTAAATGCCCGTCTTCCATATCCGATGGCGTTGATTCCTAAAAATAGGACATGGATATGTACTATGGTTGCATGCTTGAGAATAGGGCCTCAACACTGTGAATCCTGGAATCGTCGGAGAATGCCGTGCGCGACGTATGGGAACAGAGGAGAAGCGAGATCCTCTTGTGTATACCTAGTTATAAGCTTTCGATATTCCTTTTCATTCGAATTGATTGCATTCTGCTGTAACCTTTAGCTAGGTACTTCAGTCAACCCAAGGTGGGCGACAGGGGGATTTAGCGATGAAGTGTTTGCCCGTCTGGCGGCAAATACTGTACTGTAGAGATGCAGCACAAACTGGTCGGCCAGCCACTCGGTAGCCAACAACGGACTGTCCCGTCTGCCGTGTTCATTTACCGCTACTGATGCCGATTGCGCGAACAAGAACGTGGAGACAAGGTACAGAAATATCGAAATTTCCCCACATCGTAGTTCCATAAGCAGTGGTGCGAACTGCGAAGAGGGGCAATATATTGCCAGGTGGACTCGAGCTTACTAGCCGCGATCTTGAGTGTGGCAGCTTAGAGGAGTCGGAGAAAAGCTCTGACCCTGCATTGAAGAAAGCTGCATTGATTATCATTTTGTCCTACTATTGGTAGTATGCAAGTAGGCAACACAACCTGAGAGATTGACTACCCAGACTCAATCCTTTGTACATCTCGCAGGAATCGCAAAAAACCGAAGATGCCGGTCCATCACTTGATGATAGGAACATGGACCCCGCCGGGGGCCATCTTTACTGTAGCTTTCGATGATGAGAAATTGACGTTGGAATTGATCAAGCGAACCGAGATTCCTCACGACGAGCCCATTTCATGGATGACTTTCGATGTAAGTCGAAATGTCGTATGCCCAAAAAGATCAATACCGACGTGAGGGCCAAATGTTTTTCCATGTACTGACATAGGCTGTGATCCTATTAGCATGCCAAGAAAAACATATATGGAGCGGCCATGAAGAAATGGTCGAGCTTTGCCGTCAAGAGTCCGACCGAAATCGTTCATGAAGCGTCGCATCCCATGAACCATGATCGTAAGTTCTGCATTGGCTTTCCAACCAACCAACTTGACGGGAAACTGACCCTAGATGTTCGACATGCAGCTCAAGCAAGTTTGGCTACGACCAAGACTCGTGCCATCTTTCTACTTGCCGCGAAACAAGAACCATATGCCGTCTATTGCAATCCGTTTTATTCACATGCCGGTCATGGATCGGTGTTCTCTGTGTCATCGACCGGAGCCCTTGAAAACGACATACAGCACTATCCCTACCAGCCAAATACGGGGATCCATGGCATGGTATTCGATCCAACAGAAACCTACCTGTACTCGGCGGACCTGAAGGCCAACAAGTTGTGGGTGCACAAAAAAGCATCATCGGGCGAGCTCGAGTTGGTAGGAAGCGTGGACGCACCGAATCCGAAAGACCATCCGCGATGGGTGGCCATGCATCCAACGGGCAATTACTTATACGCCCTCATGGAAGCTGGTAATCGACTCCTCGAGTATGTCATCGACCCGGCGACACACATGCCAGTATACACGCACCATTCGTACCCACTGATCCCGCCGGGCATCCCCAAACACGACACCATGTACCGCAGCGACGTGTGCTCTCTCACGCAGTCGGGCAAGTATCTATTCGCGACGAGCCGGGCCAACAGCTTCGACCTACAAGGTTATATCGCAGCATTTCGACTGCGAGATTGCGGATCGATCGAGAAGCAGATCTGCTTGAATCCTACGCCAACGAGTGGAGGACATAGCAATGCGGTGGCGCCGTGCGGTTGGAGTGACGAATGGTTGGCGATTACGGATGATCAAGAAGGGTGGATTGAGATATATCGATGGAGAGATGAGTTTCTAGGTCGTGTTGCGAGATGCAGGATTCCTGAGCCAGGATTTGGGATGAATGCTATATGGTATGACTAAATAATTGTTTATAGATGTTTGCGAGTTGGTAGGTGAAGATGAAGATGAAGATGGTAATATTCAAGTTGCACCTACAGAACCTCTAATGGAAATAGACATGCCTACTATTTACATAGTAAGCCTCAGTTTCAGCCATATTTCTTAGTGGTCATCCAATAACTAAGCCACATGAATCAACCCACCATTGCCCGGTGCTTATGCAGTTCGAGGTTCACGTTCAAGGGTAGCTCCAAGCCCCGCCAGCCCACTCTGCCGCTTTTCCGTTACACGCACCCAGTAAGAAGCTGCTTTCCGATCTTGCTTTTCCCCACATAAGCTTCCTATCCTTACAGGGGTACCGTTGTACCCAAAGTTTGCCGTAATTCTTCGTCATTAGCGCCAATCGAACGGTCTTCCGTCTCTTCTTCTTTCTCCCTCTCTTCAAGAGGACCGGCAACACGAGAGACGACCCTGTCGCCGGCACAATTCATTCCTTCCTTATTCCCAAACAGCGGGATCTCGGTGGATGAGGTGGTCTGTTGAATAATTCTCCAAGACCAAAGACTTTACCTATTGATCCCTCGAGCGAGCACGGGCAAAATTCAGTTGGTAATACCATTTCCAGTTGCGCGGCCGAGACAAAACCTACATGTAACGACGCCATCGAGATCATTACCTTCCACCGAACGAAATCCTTCCTCCCTTTATTATTCTTAATACGATTATTGAAATCATTCAAGTTTGTCGATCGTGTTTATATAAATATATTTGGGGGCTACTGAATAGTCGCGTGTTTCAATTTTCCGACTTCACCTTGAAATTTCAGAGCAGCATGGGAAACGAAGGCGTGCTTCGTGCCCGCACAGCTGTTCTCGGCTTATCAAGAGCCATTTTCCTTTCCCTCGGATTCGCCTATGCCGCTCCAACGCCATTTTTCGAGGCTCTAGAGGGCAATGCCCCCGAAGAAGCCGAGGGCGGTGCCCTCTGGGTGCTTTATGTGGTATCTATGGTCCTTGTGCTCCTAGGAGGTGCCTTCGCTGGTTTGACAATAGCCCTGATGGGCCAGGATGAGATCTACTTGCAAGTCATATCTCTCGATCTGGAGGAACCACAACGGAAAAACGCGAAACGTGTTCACGATCTTTTAAACAAGGGAAAGCATTGGGTCTTGGTTACGTTACTGTTATCCAATGTTATCGTTAACGAAACCCTTCCTGTTGTGCTGGATAGGTGCTTCGGCGGCGGCGTGGCAGCTGTTGTCGGAAGTACTGTTCTTATAGGTGAGAATTTCCCAAGTCGCGTGTCGCAAGTTCAACATCCTTTGCTAACGCGTTTCCCTCCCTAGTAATCTTTGGCGAGATCCTACCGCAGTCCGTATGCGTTCGATATGGTCTCCAAATCGGCGGCTATATGTCCAAGCCCGTCCTTCTCATGATGTACTTCCTTGCTCCTGTGGCTTGGCCCACCGCGAAACTTCTGGATTGGCTTCTAGGTGAAGACCACGGAACCGTATACAAGAAAAGTGGCTTAAAGACTCTCGTAACCCTCCACAAGTCTCTAGGCGAGATTGATGAACGTCTCAACCAGGACGAGGTGACAATTATCAGCGCTGTACTAGATCTGAAGCGCAAGGCAGTCGAGGCGGTTATGACGCCAATGGAAGATGTCTTCGTCATGTCTGAGGATACCGTGTTAGACGAGAAGACTATTGATCGGATTCTTGATGCCGGCTATTCTCGTATTCCTATTCACCAAACCGGAAAACCCACCAACTTCGTCGGTATGCTCTTGGTCAAAATTCTCATCACTTATGATCCCGAGGATGGTAAGCGAGTCAAAGACTTTGCTCTAGCTGCTCTACCCGAGACCCGACCGGAAACTAGCTGTCTTGACATCATCAATTTCTTCCAGGAGGGAAAATCCCATATGGTACTCATTTCCGAATCGCCAGGCGATGACCACGGTGCTCTAGGTGTCGTAACGCTAGAGGATGTCATCGAGGAACTTATTGGAGAGTAAGTTCCCCCCTTGTAACCTTAATAGACCGTTCGCCAATCGCTAATATCAAATGAATTAGGGAAATCATTGACGAGTCGGATGTATACGTCGATGTTCATAAAGCGATCCGTCGATCCCATCCTGCACCCAAAGCCCGTGCCTTACGAAGAGAAATGATGGCTAAGGACCTAGAACTCCGTAATGGTACGCTTATTGATATAGATGAGGAAGATGGACAGCCGCCAAAACCAAAGCGAACCGCTTCGGTCAGTAGCAGGACCGATGCACCTGCTCTCAGCTCTAGCCCCAAGGTCACGACGTTATTGATGAGAAGACGCTCGGCAGGCCAGGACGGTCAGCTGGTACACACGACAGTTCCAGTCAAGGCTAACTTTGAGGAAATGAGAGATCACTTCAAGCATCTTGGTCCATCAAATCCAGCATCTAACCCAAAGAGTTCTCGAGTTGCGGCAGTCAAAATCAAGCCGGCGTCGACATCAGCTTCCAATTCTCAGCAGCGACCGGGATCTGTTGTCACAGATGACATTTCTCAGGATCTGGTAGCAGTTGTCGACGAGCGCACGAGTCTTCTTGGGCCTCAACTAAATGCGAAGGATGGCATTCAAGCCCTTCAGCAGAGTTACACCGAACCTCCTTCCGCATCCAATTCCAACGGCGCGCCAGAAATAGTGACTACGTTTGACGGTGAGAATTCGGAGCAGGTGACTAGGGGTACGCAAACTAAACTGAGTGCTGTGCCGGAAGGCGAAACCTCGCCAACTCAAGGATCTGCTACAGAGAGTGTAGAGAGCGTCCACGATGCTATCGGGCGACGAAGAGGGCATGTACGCAGTGGTAGCATAACTGAAAACATAGTCGAATCCGGAGGTGTCCGAAAGGTTATCCTGGAGGCGAGCAGCAGTTTGTCAGAAGCCGAGAATGAAAGTGAAGGACAGGCGTCTACTATTATCGCGCAATCCGACGCAGAAGGTCCGTCTAACGCTCCTAAAGGCAACAAGAAAAAGAAGAAGAATCGTCGGAAGAATAGGAACGGAGGAAGTTAGTGTTTTCCATACCACGATAACAAAGGTACGGTCGAAAAAGCGCATGGACCATGTAATATTGTATGATTACATACTTAGCCGATGGCCAAGTTCGTCATAAAGCGTATATCTACATGGTCTTAGGGCCTGAAGCGGCGGTGAACTACAATACTTCGCTTAATGTGTTCGTCAAGCTACAGAATACCCAGTGTAACACTACATGCCATCTTGGGCCATTATGCAGGCCCAGACTGTTGCAATATGTATAATATAAAAAAATCAAGTAATTCAGATTTACAATATGATGTTATTTCCTCTATAATTTATACGATAGCGAATTCGATGCTTCAGGATGAACAGCACTATTTAGAACTTCCCAGGGAGGCTACATGGAGTTAAATCCTTCAATTGCCGGTGGCCGGCGTGCTCCGGTACCATCCCCGCTGATAACCTGTTCTTAAGCCGTTCCCCTCATCTTTTAACTGAGATTTAGGAGCATTGAAACTATATCGCGGCGATAGTTCGGTGGCTAGCAGTCTAGATGCACTATTGAAGTTGGACATCTTGAATTTGATCGAACATTGCTGGAGGTATTCAGCTTGAGTAGAAAGCAGCCGTCTCCTAGATCATTGAAAAACCAAACGCTGGTCATGGCTACCAATGGAACCACACCAAAGTTTGTAATTCCGACGGTTGACATATCTCCTTACCTCGAAGACCCGTCTTCTGAGGCTTCAGCTCGTGTTGTCGAGGAGGTTCGCCAGGCTTGCGTCACGAGTGGTTGTAAGTTACGCGCCAGATTTTCAAGAGCTCACTAACTCTGTCCATAGTCTTCCAAATCGTCAATCATGGCGTGTCGAAGGGTATAAGGGATGCCGTCTTTAAGGCTGCCGAGACTTTCTTCGCCCTTCCGCTAGAAGAGAAGAAAAGGCTACGACCCCCTATGTTGAAAAATAGGGGCTATGAACTCATTGGTGCTCAAGTCAGTACTTAGATCTATATTAAGGCTTGACTACCTCCTATGGTTTATGAGTTAAACTGATTCGATGATTTTTATCGAAACAGACACTACAAGAGGATACTCTACCTGATCTTAAGGAGGTAAGAGTTTGTTTCAGTATCCAACCTAGGTGTACCTAAACTAACCATCAACAACCAAAGGGGTTCTTCGTCGGCCAACACATCTCAGCAGAAGATCCGCGCTCGCGATCACATCCGTATCTGATCGGACCCAATATCTTCCCGCCGAGCCTCCCGGACGATACGCTGAAGACACCTACGGAATCGTACTACGACGCCGTCCTGGCGCTGTCGTGCAAAGTCATGGAGATCCTCGCGCGCGGGCTGCCCTACGGCGACGATGTGTTCGTCCCCTTCGCCTCGGGAGATCCAGTCTGCATCATGCGGCTCCTGCACTACCCGCCCCAGGACTCGAACGACGAGCGCCAGCTCGGCGCTGGAGCGCACACGGATTTCGGTAGGACTACCTTTCTTTCTTTCTTTCTTTCTTTCTTTCTTTCTTCGGTTTACTTACTACCCCTACCCCTTTCTATTCCAAAACCCAAACCCTAGAGAAAAATGGGGCTCGAGTAGCAAGCAAGCAAACAGTAAAAAATCTCGCTCGTTCGTTCGTTCGTCAACTAACTAACACAAACACTCCAAAACAGGCGCCATAACGCTCCTCCTCCAAGACTCCTCCGGGGGCCTGGAGGTGCTAAACCACGACACCGGCGCGTGGACCCCGGTGTCTCCCAACCCGGACGCGTACGTGGTCAACATCGGCGACATGCTGTCGTTGTGGACCAAGAACGCGTACAAGAGCACCGTGCATCGCGTCGTGAACCGCAGCGGGCATGACCGGTACTCCATCCCGTTCTTCTTCGACGGGAACACGGATGTCGAGCTGCGACCCTTCGACGGGAGCGAGCCTACGGTTGTGGGACCCGATGGACGCGTGCTCACGGCTGAGGGGCACATGTTGGAGCGGTATGGGACTACTTATGGACGGACGGATAAGGGGGGTGTTCGAGCCGCTGTCACGGTGTAGGGCGGTGTTGGGTACCTAAGGTTAGTTTGCTGGGAGGAAAATCATGACTAAAAGCGCTCTCGGATTTGGCTAGATTGTAATTACATCGGATATTTTTTTAGGATATATATTTGTTCGGGGTATTCAGTCTGTATTTCTGAAAGAATAGTGACGAAGCTCTCGAGAACTGTCAAGCTATCGATGGGTAAGATTCAGGAAGATAATAACATATGTATAAGAGGTAGGCAGACTACCTAGGTAGGTACGTATCCAAAAGAAGCACTCAAAAAGAGTATATGCTTGCCCCAAGATCCAATCTCCATCCTCCCTCCCTTACAAGAAATTTCTAAACCCATACCCTTCATTCTCCAGCCCGTACGTCCCGGCCTTAGGATCCGTGCCCGCCTGCCGCATCGCCTCGTCGCTCTTCTCGAACTGCCTGTTCTCCCAGGCCAGGTACGTGCGCAGCGTCAGGGCCAGCAGGGCGTTGAAGAACATGAAGCCCGCGCAGACGGCCATGCCCATGATGTAGTACGGGGCGTCGCCGGACGGAAACATGCGGGTGCCGAGCAGCGGCCCGCACTGGCCGATGATGTTCATCAGCGCGACGCCGGCGCCGCGCTTGGAGTCGCTGCCCTGGTTGTTGACGGTCCAGGGCAGGATGTTGGAGATGGCCGGGAAGACGCCGGCGGCGGCGAGGAACACGCCGAAGTACCGCACCGCGACGCTCTTGCAGGACAGGAGCAGCACGTAGCCTACGCCGCCTAGGATGGAGAGGCCGATGATCATGTACCCGCGCTGGCGCGTGCGGTCGGATATCCAGGTCGTGAGAATGCAGACTAGGAAGGAAAGAAAGTACGGCGGGGCGCTGAGGCCTTGCGCGTTAATGGCTGTAAAGCCCATGTTCGTTATGATGGTGGGGAGGAATACGGGTAGGCTGCTGAAGGAGACTAGGTAGATTTGCTGGTTAGTTTGAAGCAGAAAGAAGTGTTTATAGGTTAGGTAGTCATGATACTAACCATTGCAACTGAAGTACACTGAAAAACCGGTTAGCTATTTTCCATGCATTGGACATGAGGTGTACTTACTCAAAGGCGGAATCCAAGTCTTGACATCCTTAAGCGACGAGAACACATCCTTGAAATTAACATGTCCAATACGCGAAGTTCCCTGACTTCCGGTCTGCTGAATAGCACGAATCTTGGCAACCTGCCTCTCCTCCTCCGTCAAGAACTTGGCCGTATCAGCAGAATCCGGCATGAACTTGTAAGCGAGAAACGCTAACAAGATGGACGGGACTCCCTCGACAATAAACAACAGTCGCCAGTTCGGAATGTGCGCCGGGTGGCCCGAGGTGATTCCGTAGGCTAGCGCGCCCGCGAAGGTGGTTGCGAGAGGTGCGGCGGACAAGAAGATGCCGCATCTGAAGCCCAACTCGTGCCTCTTGTAGAAGAATGAGAGGAGGTAGGGAACACCAGGTCCGTAGCCTGCTTCTGCTGTGGCGAGGAAGAATCGACAGGCCATAAGTCCAGCCCAATTGAACGCGGTAGCCTGAAGGGTTGAGGCCAAGCCCCTGAGTACTTGTAAGCTTCTGTTATATACATGTCTCACATAGAATGGCTTACCACACGAGTACACAGCAACATGCCCATACTGCAATGAAATGTGTTAGTGGTATGTTTGATATAAGCTTGAGCTATTGCGCCGTAGCTGGGTTGATTTCTATGAACCCTTCTAGGGAAAATACATACGGTGACTATAAATATTAGTTAGCCAAGAAACTATGAATGATCACCGAGGGAAACTCACGGTGGCACGGCCTTCCACATTAGTGCAGCCCATTCGAAGACAACTGCAATAAGATATCAGTACCTAACCATCAAACTGAGGAGGTAAAGGATCCGAGTGCCAAGCCGAACTCACTGTAAGGTATGTAGAAGATGGTTAATAACCACTAAGTAACCGTAATATTAGTACGATGAGTCTTGTTCAGTAGGCATTAATGCTGAGCTAACCTGATAGTGAGCATCATCAAATCCAAGGTCTTCGCTCCTATATGAAGAAAGCTGTCAGCACCTCAGTGGGGATATCAACTGGCATCACCTAGGCCCTACTAGGAGTACATACATTCCCGCCGTGTTGGCATTTCCAATATTTGATCGGTCTAGGAAAGCAACCAGATCTAGTATTTTTGAAAATTAGTTACCCGCATCTACGAAATAGGAAGCAATATGTTCATAGCTACTCACAAAGCCCCATGACCAAAGGTACCAAAACGCGGTCAATCTTCTTTATGACCCGCTTCTCGATAGCTGGATCGATGTATAACGAGTCATTTCCGAGTCCTTGAGATTTCTCGTCTAGGTTATCAGGCGCGCTTTCAAGCCTGTTTGACGAAGGCTTCATATCGTCGCCCTGTGATGCACTCATCTTGGGATAGCTGGTTATTCCGGGGTCGCTCCTCTGGAGTACACGTTCCGTGACGCAACACCCGAGTTAGACAACTAAACACAGTGCCTTGAAGAGCCGTAAGATCGCTCGTTGAACCGTGAAACGTTATACCACGTTTATGCCCAGTGCACAATAATCGTAGTAATACCAAGCTTCATGGACAAGGAAGAGAGCGTTGACAAAGGGAAGCACGTTCAGGGCAACGGTTGCACGGATATCTACCTAACCTCCATCATTCGGTTGGGGGTTATACCATGGAGGAATGTAGGATGAACAAACCGAACCCCTCTCGGCTCCATCGACCAATCCCACCTCGATTGGACAGCAAACTTTTCTACGACCCCGGTACTTGTTGGCAGCGAATCGAAGTCATTGGAGATAAAAAATGGCGGTAATAAGCACCCCGAGGTATCGCGGTACCCCTCCAGTTGGACTAGTAGCAAGCCGGCTATCCCCCAACATGATATCATAGCCCTTTGAAGTTTCCTAATAGTCCTGCTAACCCTGCTAGCTTGGTGTGGGGGACCCATGGGGGATGCCATGTCAGGATCATGAGAAAAAGCTTAGCTCTGTCGTTCCTGTTCCTGGCGGGACGGGGAGCTGAATGCAAGGAGAGAGATAATTATCTAGATGGCTTACTGTCTGCATTTCTAGGCGATCTGGAAATCTGGCTTAGCATCTTGGCAATTCAGATGATTAATATGTACTATGCGGTCGGTAGACTGCGGATTTTCTGTACATGATAGATCCACTGTTCGATGCACCTTGAGGATCTTCACCTAAAGAATCGAAAAATAGTTACGGGGAATATGGTGTTAAGCGCTCGGGGTAAGGGTTACAGCCAGGGTTAGGGTTAGGGTTTGTGATTATAGTCATGGCAAAATGATACTAGCAGATTGCATTCTTTCGCTGATAGCTTCGAATATACAACGCAGATAACATATATTAATGTAATCATAGTGTCTGGGGCATATAATTAGTATCTTATATGTTCGAAATTTGGTAGGACTTGAGATAAAACTGGTCTTAAGCGCTTTTTGTTCTCAAAGTCATCTTCGTATGTAGGTTACTTGGTCCAGGGGGGCACGGATGAAGTGATATGTTACTTCTGATAGTTTCTGATAGAAATAAATACGTGTACATGTAAACATAGCTTATTAGGTACCAGCAGGTGTAAGATCCCTAAATGGCGGTCTTGGACCGACGACAGCTCAGGGAGAGGGCCAACTCATCTAAAAACTGACAAGCGTACTAAACTTGAGTGCAAGTATATATGAGCAACTGGTGGACTGTTTACTAGTTGTAAAATGGCGACTATTAACTCCCTTAATTGGCGATAATGACTTTGGCTCTTGGATCGCGATAGACATATCTCTTCTCTTGGCTTTGTCATGAGATGAAGCCCCAGTTGGATGCCTAGGCAGGCCATGTCAGGAAACTTGAGACCTATGGTATTGCTCGCATACGCAGTTTGAAAAGATGGTAAGGCGCAGCCAAATAACTCAACGAACATTGACAATGGACAGATATGACGAATAAAGGGGCTAAGAGAGGCTAAAATTCATTGCCTCCCCATCACCGCCTCGTAATAGTAATAAGCCTTGAAACAATCCATTAAAGAGTCTTTCATAGTATCTAGGCCATACCTCTGTATCATCGTTTCAGATATGACATTGTGTCTCGAATACCTAACAGAGATTCGTCCATGATGCCCAGGAGGTGGGTAAGTGGCCTGCAAGTAGAAGTAAAAAGGGCTTTCCCCTTTGTCAGTTTCCTCACAAACACCATCAATTTCCCATGGACAAAGAGCAAATATTAACCACAAGGAAGAAAGAACGACTGATTGTATATAGAATCCAGCACAATATGGCAATCATGGGAGAACGGCAACGGTACAGGAGGAGGAAACAGGAGCTATACCAAGATTCAGATTCAGGAGATACGAGTGTAAATAAACTATGGACAACGCTGGAGCATCATACGGACCTTTCGGATCCAAGTGGAATACGATTAAGAGGCAATATGACCAGTTCCAGAGCGATGCCACGGCCGTCGCGGACGCCCAGGCGTATCTAAGCAAGACCCCAGACCATCGGTACGCCCTGACAGACCCCAAGGGGGTCAAGAAGACCACGCCATTTACTGACTTCAAGGGACCTGTCTATGCCGAAAACGACTCGGCCAAGATCATCGGGAACCGATCGTCCTTCTTCAAAGACCAATACCCAGAAACCCCGGCGAAGGCAGGCATGTCGATGATCCACATCCTAGCAATCCCCAAGGCGCGGATCTTCAACGGAGTATCGTTAGACAAGGACACCGTAGGCATTATTGACGAGATGGTAGCGCTATTCGAGGCGAGCTGGGCTGAGGAGTCTTTCCGTCTGAACATCCTGCAGCACCAGCTCGACGCCATCAAGACGGCGTGGAATGAGAACCAGGACCCCCTTGAGCCGCAACACCGAGTATCTTACCAGAGAGCCATAAGTGCGTATAAGGAACTAAAGCGTATGATCCATGACCTTACGGTGGAGGATTTTACTTACGGCCTGCACCTGTGGCCCGACCACAGCGTTGGCCATTTGCATATGCATATCATGGCCACGCCCGCCAAGTGTCTTCAGTATAGCACCCGTGAACACGACCAGAAGACCAAGGACGCGGCTGAAGTGCGTGATTTCATTACTAGCCGTAAGACCTAAATCTGAGCAAGCCACTTGTAGAATATGTGCTTATATTAGATAGTCAATAAAGGAAAAGATGTGACTTGGGTATCATGGCTCCGCAGGATCATCCTATGCAAGTGTTGCGCTTGAATATAAATACATACTTCTTTCAAAAGAGTTGGTGCTGTACAGATACCAATCTCAAACCAGTATTGCAATGGCATGGACACACCATGGTTTGATGGCAATCGCACCGAGAAGACTAGCATGACATGAAAAAGAACCCCCGACAAGGAGAAGAAGGGGTAGGGAGGAAGCATACTTAGATACGAAGACAATCGAACAAAACATACTACAGCAAATCCTATCAACTTCACTTAAACGCAATAATAATGAGAACCAAAATCTAATGCATATAAATGATACCGGGTATAAGGCAAACAGCCCAAGCCAAAGCAATAAATCCCCTCCAGAATACCTACCTACCTACCTAAGTAAAACCCTCACAACTTCCCCTTCCCCCTCCTCTCCTCCCTCACCCCCTGCTGGCTCCGAAGCAGCGCATACAGCGTCTGCAGCTTAGGCATCTCCACACCAGCCCGCCGAGCAATCCTGACGGGATTCCCAAGGATGACCTCGATCTCCATGGGCCGACCGGCCTCCCAGTCGAGCAGCATGCTGGGCCGCGCGCCCGCGTTGCGCTCCGTGCTGCGGAGGATCTTGTCCGGGGTCGCCAGGGTGTCCGGGAACGGAGCCCCCAGCACGGCGGGCGCGGCGTCCCAGATCTCGCGCATGACGCCGGCGACGTGCGCGCGCAGCTCCGGGTCCGTCAGCTGGTCGGCGTTTCCTCGACCGCCGGACAAGACCGCCGTCGGGTTGAAGGCCGCGTTGATGCACAGCTTGTGCCACCGGATCGTCTGCAGCTCCATCTCGGTGTGCGTCTCGACGTCGCGGATCCCGCCGAGTTCGCCCCACCATCGAGCCAGCTGCTCCATGCATTCGTGACCGCGCCGCTGCACGACCTCCTCCTCCTCCTCGGCACTAGCGTCGGACGCGGCCGCGGTAAGCCCGTTGCCAAACGGCCCAAGGCTGATCCGCGTCCACCGGTTCTGCCGTATGACGCCGTTCCGGATCTGCTCCGCGCTGATCACGGTGACCGCGCTGACGATGGGGTTGCGCGGGAAGCGCGTGCGGTACGGCTCCTCGACGCCCACGCCGTTCTGGATCAGCACGATGCACGTCCTGTCCGACGTGACCAGCGGCGCGATGGCGGCCGGGTCGTCGGTTCGATCGGGGAGCGCCTTGGTGGTGACGACGATGTAGTCCCAGCCGTCTCTTGGCGGCTGCGGTTGCTGTTTGAGGCTTGAAGGAGGAGGGGGAGGAGCTGACGACGTAGATGGGTTCGGAACGGCGGCCGAGCTGATGGAGGGGAACACAGCATAGGGCGAAAAGGAGTAATCTCCGAACGAATGGGTCTTAAGTTGGACACCCTCGGCGGCGATGGCGCCGTAGTTGGACCGCGCTACGAGCGAGACGTAGATATCTTTCGAGGGCTATATGTGTATGACGGAAGGCCGCCAACAAACTGATCAGCCATGTGTGGTCTTGGGTGGTGGGTGTGCGTGTGTGTGCGCGTTTCGAGAAAGACCGCCTACATGGTGGAGTCGGGATGCGTAGAAGCATCCTACGGCGCCGGCACCAACAAACAGGATGTGGGCTGGCCTATAGAAGAAGACAGTTAGTCGTATACTCTGTTGCTATGTAAGAGATGACGAAAGTGGTGTTTTTGGGGGCGCACTTTGTTGGTTTGTCAGAGCTAGCCATTGCTCTTTACGGGGTTTGTAATTTCTGATCCGGGTGAATATACGTAAGACAATTGTCTCTGTGGTGTTTTACTGGATTCCGATTCAATTGGTGAAGATCAATGGCAATGGTTGTGTTAGACTTGTTAGAAACGACGGTCAAAAATAGTTGAAGCTGTAAAAGATGCAATTGCGGACACTTTCGGGGGGTTTCTTTACTGACGTAAAGCCTAAAACACCCTAAAAGCGAGCCTACTCCGGGGACTTGCCGAGGTCCACGTTGCGGGCTTTAACACGCTAAACCTATCAAGTGCTTCCACTAACTTTTACAGGTACGTTACCTATATTTAGGGGCTCTCTATGTTTCTTCACCCGCTAAGAAACAAATAAATGCAAACCTCCACTGTTACACACTTACACACTTACACACACACTTATCTCGATGACGATGAAGACAAAAAGAGAAAACTTTACAACAAAACTAACAAACGCTAGAGATATCCTAGGTTAATCGAAGACGGGAGCACCCGCCAAGCGCCAAGGCAAAGCGAGTTTCGCCGTCGCCGTACATGTAAGTTATAATGTCTTCGGTATATTATCTTCTTCAGCAGGGCTTACCATGACATAGCACATCCATATGTAGTTCTCTGCCTCTCGGAACCAAAGCCTCGTTGTTTCAGGCTGCGTCGGAATCAAACCTCATCTCTCGCCTAAGACATATGCCATGCCAATGCTATGCCATGCCATGCGCCAAGAAAATGAGCACATATGTTCCATCTTATGTTTTCTAGACCACGTACAGGAAATATGCTCCTGCTCCTGCTCCTGCTGCTGCTGCTGCCGAACATAGATGCATAATATTACCTACCATCTGATATCAAGTGTCTGTCGGTCAATACATGCAGCATCGATCTACATCAGACGTCGTATTACCATCCATCCACGTTCTTGTTCTTCTTCTTGTTCTTCGGGGCGCGAAAGAGAAAAATCAGCACAAATCCGAGACATGCAACGGAGATCTAGACCTGCTCCAGGCTCCCCGGTTCCGAAGTCTTGGAGCGACTGTGGCGGTTATCAGCTCATCTGTTTCGTCAACCACTCGCACTCGTTCTCCATCGGGGAGGGCTGTTAGCTGTCCTAGATTTGCTTGGTAATCTGCTGATGTCTTAGAAGAAGAAGAAGAAGAAGAAGAAGAAGATGATGATGATGTTCGATTAGCATTATTTTTATTATTGAACGGATTTACATACATACCGCCGCGAGATGCTGCAGCTAATCTTGTCAAACCACAGGCCGTGTAACGACTACCACACTAACCTGTCTACCGATTTGACAATGGCAGTTATTACATAGATGAACAATACCTACCTATACTCGAAACAAGACACGTGGAAACCAACAGCGCCCCCGAATAGGGTAATGGCGCTTCAGTGGCGCACAGCACGACAGCGGCGTTGACCGCCTCGCCCGTTGAGTTTCCAGCCTAGGGCATGGCAGTAAAAAACGAGGCTCCGGGAGAAAAGTGCGGTAAGTAGAGACGCGTGATCAATCTGCGGTGGTGACACGCGAAAATGATGAGATATGCGAATGAGGATGAGGTTGGCAATGGGAAATAGCCTACCTAGATACCACCTACCTACGCACCATCCATACTCATATAGGCGTATTAGCTCATCTCATCTTCTCCGTCTCTATCTTTCTTACTAGAGATTTAAAATCCAAGATTCCTTCCGCCGATCGATCCTCGTGGGGTTGAACCGTGGAGTAAGGTAAGGCGAGGATGATGACAACGATGATGATGATAAATCTCCGCCCTAGCACTTTGTGAGAGCGGGCCGTGTGTAATATTGCCACGTCCCCCGTCTCCGCGTCAGACGAAGCACAAAACGCAACATCATCAACAACAGCCAGCCAGCCAGCCAGCCAGCCAGCCAGCCATAAGCTAAAAAGCTGTTGGTGAGGAAGTGCGGATGACAACATATGTTGTTTCGGACCTTATGTCTGTCTTTCCATTCTTCTAAGCCTTAGGTACATACATATCGACTCACGTCAGCTTGGCAACAGGTACAGTATCTCAATCAATGCGTGTGAGGGGGAAGGAATAATACCTAGAGAGAGGAAGGAGAAGGAGAAGTTGGCTGCAGGGGAGGGGCTTGCAGAAGGTCCGTTACTTCCGGTATTATCGTTACACTGTCCCTCGATGTATGTCTTCCGAGCACGTTCGTTCAGGGGACTTTGACTTGAACTTGCCTACTCGAGGGGACGGTCCAGGCTTTCTTCCTACTACCTAACCCCGACGCGCACAACTCATTCCACTAAGGCGAATCTCGTATCATATCGATGTAGGAAAGGGAAAGGGGGGGGCCTGGGCTCCGCCGGCGAACGCGGGGGTTTCGAACGAAAGGTCTCACACGGAGGAGACATAAACTACAACTACCTAGGACCCTTCTTTCCTTCTTCTCCTCGCCGCTCCGTGTGCTATGTCGTAGGCGCGGGGATCAAGCTAAGGGCTACTCATTCCTAATACGGCTATTTTTATATCTAGCCGGCTCGATACCCTTCATGATGGGTGTACTATAATAGCTTAGGTAGATATCTGGTGGCAAGGGGGGGGGAGGGAGGCAATCTCTGGTACTGGTAAGAATAGCAGCGTTTTAGACTCAGGAGCCGAAGCATGGTTCCGTCGCGTAAGGCATATCCCCGGTGGGCACATGTCATTTTTTTGTTTCCTCTCTTTCTTCTACTACGGCAACCAATATCGCTTGCAGCTCTTGGCTAGATCACATCTTTTGACAGCCGCATTAGTGCTGCCTAACCAGAGGAGAGGAGGGAAGGGGACGCTAAGGGAAAAGGTAGATAATAGATGGTGTTCTGCATTAACCTCGAGTCATGCTTCTCTCTCATGTGTGAAATAATATTAAGGACAAATCCTATTATGTACCTACCTACCTACCTACCCATCGAGAAGAAGTCAATTTGCCTCATCCAAAGATCACGGTTTGCTACTGGGATCAAAACCTCCTTCATCCCTGGAACCTTTGGTCACATTCCCCACGCGAAGGGGGAAACCTCACCCATACCGTCGGATTGCCTAATGCCTGCCTGCCTGCAGGTTGATGCTTGCTGATCACCCTCTGCTAGCCGGCTGGACATAATCGACAACCTTCAATCCATCTGCGCGTCGCCGGCCGGCAAAGCAAGCGAGCAGGCAAGTGAAGCAAGGCATTCTTCGTCGTCATGCTGGGATCTATGGCGAATAACACGCGGGAACGAGTCGCCGGACTGGGAGAGGCACAGAGGCAAATTCAACAACCCCGCAGATAAATCGTAGGATTTTTGTTATGCTCAGCCTATCCCGTCTCATAGACGTTACCCCAGCCCCCAGCCTCTCCCCATGCGTGGCTATCTAAGTGCTGATGGAGGTCATGTATCCATGTATGTAGGTGCCGCGGGGGAGAATAAAAAACAGTAAATGTACCCTAATGTAAGTAAGAAGCTTCAATGTCAAGGGTACCTACCTACATGTGTGTAGGACAAAAAGATGAATTCGATTTCCAACCCGTTAGATGCTAGGTAGGTAGGTACGTAATTTTCAAAATAGCACTTCCGGAAACTTGGCTCCTCAAGCCATAAAGCTTAGCTACCTCCTACTACTACTACATCCAAGCTAGATAAACTAAAATCCTGCCGCCTCGGCGGCGTCTATCTCGCTTCTCGATATCACTACATGATATAGATCATTTGACACAAATCTCTTGCAAGTTATGTAGTTGCTGGACTGGACTTAATACAGACCCAACTCTGTCCGGCTTATTCTTAACGAAATGGGTAATTTGTAGTAGCCTGTGAATACGATCCTTATCAAGGTTCCCCCCTCCTCGGCCCGTGATGGGCTTGGGGGCCGTGTTTGAGAGAGAGAGGAGGCAACATTCATCCAAAAGGGAAACGTCAGCTTCGAAATAAGTGACGACGATAGCATTGGCCGATAGCCGCGTAGACTGTCCTCGATATCGCTTTCGTCCATATCATTCAAGGTGCCGTGTTATTCTCCTAGCGTCCAGATTCGTCGATCATCGGCTCACTTTCCAATACAGGTCCACGCACGCGTCTTCCAAATAGCACTTTTGTTGTCAATCTTGCTCAAATCGCTAGGTCTTGGTTAAAAATCTTCATATGTATTACTATATTCGTTACGTTCCTTATCCGATTCTGTATCGACTGGGAAGCCTTGTGGAAAGCCAAACAGGTCAACCCAGCGAACAGGAGCAAATTGAATCACATTCCGTCCTATGCCAAGAAATCGATCTCCGCTGGGGATCTGGAGGCGTTTCTCGGAAAGACCTAGCAGCCAGAGCGGGATTGTATAAGACCGTCGACGACTGGCTCAACACTAATCCATGTAATAAATACCAAAATAGTGGTGTGAAGGGAGTCCGTGGCATTGCATGAAGGTCGCCCCGTAGCGTCGGGAAGAGCCCGTTCTCCAGCTTCTCGGGTTTATTCCCGTTCCCAGTCTGCGGAGAGGTGTGTGATAAGCGACGAGGCCGAAGGATTGTTATTATTCTGTTTGGGAAATGAACTGAGTTGCACCCCAGGTCTGGCCATTTCCAATTGCCAATCCATGCCAATGCCACCACCATCACCCCTCCGCTCGACGGCGTGAGTAGTATAATAGAGCTATGTTTATAACACCTATATGTCAGCGTAACAGAAGACACCCATCATGATTGGTGGTAGCGAGCAATCCGCGACAATAGCTCATGGGAGCCCAATCTGACATCGATCGCGGCCAGGTTGAACCATGTCTCGCTAAACAGAAGCTAAACGGTGTGAATACTGGAAAAAGAACAAAACGAAAAGAAAAATAAATGTGACCTCTACTGATTCCCGGATTCTCAGTGAGATACAAAACGATCTCTCAAATCCGGGCGCCCAGCAACGGGTTCATAGTTCGATCTATGCCAGAGCGAAAGCACTCGCGCCACTAAATTTAGACAGCGAATGCCGATATACGTTTGAAAACGTATGGCTGGCAAGGTTTCTTTCTTTTGATTCTTTGAAACCCAATGACTGCATCAATGCCACTTACCTTCATCATCCGTGCTATCAATAGATTGCGCCCAGCACCATTATTAACATTGACGACATCTAGCGATGGACGTCATGGGCGCGCACGCGAGATAGATAGAATGCAATTACGATGTCGCATGACAGCGACGCGACGACACTGGGCACTCCTGGGTTGTTTGGAACCGAGCGTAGGTAAGGAAAAAACCAACCAACAAGGTGGCTAGAATGAAGGAGATGAAGAAACCTACAAGATTCATTCGAGCTCTGGGGTTTGGGTAAGAGCCAACTCCGAAGCCCCGCCGCCGCATGGTGTGGTATGGTAATGGTGTAAGTAGGTTGCAGCAACCTCATCATCCCAAGACTTTTCCAAGATCGTTGCCGCGGAATTCCGCGAGTCCACTTGGCATTCAGAAGCAGCCAGTCAAGAAGACGAATAGAGTCCAGGACCGGTCTCCTGGGCGGGCGATGGGACTCGAATCAGCAAAATCAAGCTTTTTGTGAGCTATCCATCGAGAGCGGGGAAAACCAATAACAGTGCAACTTAAAGGGTGTCTTATAAGTTACATCAAGTAGAGGTGGTGGCCAGTTGCACCAATGGGACCAAAAGATCCAAGAGCTGGGACGGCGGCGTTTGGGGCTGATAGGCACAAATCCCATGTGTCTTCTCCTTCTGATGAGATTCCAGCGCACAAGAAGGCTGTAGTGGGGGTGCCTGCCAACTAGCCAGTGCCGTTTGTAGTGAGAATGAAAGGAATTAAAAAAAAAAAAGCAATAGGCTCACGCGTGGGAGGCGTCGCAGAATTCTGGCCTGATACTTCGTACCCTCCAATCATCGTCAGAGGAATCCATGTAGACTAGCCTGCACCTTGTCTGCATAGAAGATGTTATAGATATGCAGGGCTTTTTACTTCCGCTCATAAATCATTGTTTTCTATTCGCTGCAAGACGCGACAGAAAAAAAAGCAATTGCTGCTCCAGGCATGTGCAGGCGACTTGTCGAGACCAAACGACCGAGGCATGTCAGGTATCATGAGTGACTCAGTGACACGAGTGATAATGCGAACTAGGACGAGTTTAGTTCGAAATATGGAGTATACCCGTGAATAACAGATCTCTTAGGCACCTCAAGTAAAGACGAGGGTGGCAAGGATCAGATATTTCGGATGCGCTCGCTGTCCACCGCGAGAATAGATGCATGAACGGTTGGAGACCAGGACTCCGACCAGTGCGAGAGCGTCAGCCCAATGTAGCAGACACTGTCTGAAAATCGAACGAGGCGATCTTCTAGAAGTTCCGTAGAAGCCCGGAACGAAGGGAACTAACCCAAAGCCTCGGGTGCTTCTAACTCGGCGTCTTCCTGGATGCTCCGGGTCATTGGATCAGAATGGACGCTGAGGTTCCGAAAAAGTCAGCCCAGGCATTCGTCATTTTAGCCGCAAAGCGATCGATGTCTCTCGTGCCCTAAATTCTAGCGAAGCGCGCGCGAGACACACTTGTGTCATCCCCCCCTTGACGAAAAGAGTAGACCAGGATGATGTGTGACAAGACAAGGCCCAACAACGTGGGGTTTAGCAAGAAAACCACACGAAATAGGGAATCGTCTTTGTCGCATTGGCGGTTCAAACTGCTCAATCTAGCTTTCCGATCCAAGGGGTCCCTTGATAACGCACGATATACCACTTAGGGATATTTACGAGCGAGATGGTGACAGTCGCAATAATTAGCTGTTTGATGATGCTGGTGACGAGCCGTGACAGAGCGCTTTTTCTTTTTCTTTTTCGTGTTTGTTACCCACTTTCGGGGGTCATTGTGCCTGAGACGGTTGACGGGAAATGGTTGCGTGGTGGTAGTAGGTCCATGATTGCTGATGTTTCGACGTAGGAACGGGTGGCCTTGAGGGTGGTACGCACGTTGGCCTTACTCAAGGGGGGGGGGAAGCCAAGTCAGATTCAGGGGTCCCGGATGCGTCGCTCACTGCCAAGTCAGGGTGTGAGTAGCAACCACTAAGAACGAAAAGGACGGTCTTGTGATGCTGCGATTATGGCGGGCCCCCGAAGGAACTCTGTTGGGTTCAGGTGTCTGGGGAAATCCGTCATACCGGGCCAAAAACCGAATGGCATATTGACTGGCTGACTGGCTGACTGGCTGACTGGCATAGCAGTAATGCTCGGCTCGTACAGTTTGTACAGTCACGCATCTTTCCAACAAGCATTGGGGTGGAAATGCAATGAGATCCCAACTAGAGAATGAGGTAGGGATTCTATGTTGGTTGGGTTGACAAATATGCAGTTAGACGAACAACACAGATCGGAGCTTGAAAGGGTCAAATCTAGAGCCTGCTGAATGATTCGCCACTGAATAATTTGCCTGCCCAGTCCGTGAACTGGCGAAGCCGACGCTTCTCTCAGCAATTGTAGTTGCCACGACATCTGCAAGTTACAGCTGATGTAAAATCAGTAGAACCATCTCTGCGACAAGGCAAATCGAAAATCGATGGCAAATCTTGCTTCGCGATGAACTACTGCAGTGTGACAGACAGAACAGACTACGCATCAAATAGACAAGGCTGATTGAAACGAGGTAGGTAGAAAAGAGTAAACGGTAGGGTGGTGGGAAAAGAACCAAATAGGAAAGGAATTGTTGCTAGACTGGATAGGCGCGCGGGATGGGCTGGATGGAACAGTTCGGCGCTGACAGCTGCAGGAGGGATGGCCCTCTCAAGCGACCTGATTGACATAATTGAGGAACCCGGTAGGTTGGATGAGGAATTCGGTTATTGCGTAACACAGCAGCTGTGTTGTTACAACGAAAAGAATATTCGATGGAAAACCCGGAGCAAGTCGGGTTGGTTGGCGAAGGACTTTCTATGATGAAGGGATGGGTAAGGCACCCACGGGGTGGTAGAAAGGTGGTGGTGGTGGTGGTGGTGTAATTGAATTGGGCAGAAGGAATTGCGAATAGGGTGTGGTGGGAGAGGAAAGGGACGAGCAAGTAGGAGATTCTTCGGCGGGCTGGGGGTAGGAAGAGAAAATTTTCACGGCATCGTGACGTGAAATCGGGAATGGGGGTTAATAGTGGATATTTTTGTTTGGTGCAAGAGGAAGAAAATAGAAGAATTCGATGATGTGGGAAGAATGAAAAAAAAAAAAAAAGGAAGATGAAGGAAGTAACAAATAAATTTTATTAAATAAATAATTATGATTGAAATAGAAAATAAAAATACAAAGTTTAAAGTAACTGGAAGGTAGATGGGACTTGAGCACCTGAGCTGTCTGAGGTGCGCTGAGTTACTCTATTAGAAGCTTAGGTAGATTAGGTAGATTAGACTAACAGAAACTAGACTAAACAGACGGGGCAAGATGCGCCATTGCCATGCACGAATTTGCTTGGGATTGAAGTTGCTACTATGTAAGAAATGGAAATCATTTGGGATTTGGGATCGATGTATTATCGGGCCGGCCAAAAGTCTTGATCTTTTTTTATTTTTGAGTGATTGTTTAGTTTAAATTAGAATAGGGCTGGGCATACATAGGCATACATAGGTCCATCTGCAAGGTCCAATCTCAATCTGGCTTTTGTCTTTTGTCTTTTGTTCTTTTTTCATTGTTGTTTTTAATATTAATCATACTGTGTGTATATGATATGTGTATGCATATGCACAAACAAATCAATAAATCAATATTCCTTTCAATTTGAATATCATGTACGTAGTAAGCTGTTGTTGTTCTTATAATCATACCGACATTTTGGTCAGTGCTCCGAGTCCGAATATTGCATCTGCATTTGCATGAGCATGAGTGTGAGTATTGAAGTATGCGCACCAAACATGGGCAACATGGGCGTCGTGAAGTACCCGAAGTATCTGTTACGCACGCAAATAATAGGGCAACTTTTACTAGAATATGTACGTGGGAACGAACATGGGGGATACGATGGGATAGGATAGGATCAATGGCAAATGGACCTTACCTAAGTCGTTCAGGTAATCCCCCCTTCTGAGTTCCCGTTACATGAATGCGATGCGATGCAGTGCGGGTGGCGCCTACAGCGGCCAGCTGGAAATTTTCCTTCTTCTTGATGTTGATGTCAGTATTACGGTGTGTGCTACAGTGCTCCGTATTCTGCAGCCTGTAAGATTGATTAGCTCTGCGCTGTTGGCTGGCTTGGGTTACGGGGGTGTCCGCCTAATTCGGTCGGTCAGGGTCGAGATGAGGGTCAGACTGAAGTGCTGCGTTACTGTATCAAGTAGCTAGCTACAGTAATAAAATAATAAAAATCCTTCCTCAGTCCCTTTGTGAAACGGTCATGTATGTAAGTGTATGGTGATTCTTGTTGAGCCCATGAAGCTTCACCTTTCCTTGCTAGGCATCTGGTAGAAGCACCCTTCTCGATTCGGCTACCTCTGTCTTCCCACATAGGCAGTAGAATAAATCTTAGTAGCTTCAATTCCCACTTATAACGTCAGATGGTCTTCAATAGTTCGTGTTAAGCTTCGGACTTTCCAAGTCGCAACCCAGCATGGTCGACCGGAGCATCTTGGTTGCTTGCAGACGACCAGTGAGGCGGTCCTTCAGCTGTAACGGAGCCTGCGGGATGTAAGGTCAAGCCCGGCCATATGACCCTACCCGACCTTTCACGGAGCGCCGAGAAAGCTATTCCGGTTGACTTACCCCCAACCGTAGAGTTCCATTCATCAATTAATTGTCAGCAAGAGAAGGTTTGCTTAGACGTGTGTATAGACTAAGAGACGGGACGGCCCTTCTAGATACCAAGGGATCCGTCCATCTCGTCTATATTATTCCCAAGCCGGGGAATTGCCAATGCGAACGTAGTAATTAGGTAGGGACCAAGAGTCATGGCAAATGCGTGGCAATTTGGGTCTGTCATGCTCGGAGTTACCAAAAACATAGAGTCTTATCATTACATTCTCCGTTCGAATGAGTTCGGGCTTGGCCTCAATTTTACCGTGCGTCTCGAATTGTTTGGTCAGCGAATTGACTTGCCTGCTGTCGTATCGTGGTCCTCGATGGGCATGCAATATTCATGACTTTTGACTGACACGAAACACTTGGCAGCCAAGCATTCAGATATGTATGTAGGTATTCCTTCTGCGACCTTCGATGAGAGTCAGACAGGCAGACAGACAGACAGACAGACAGACACAACAAGGCCAAGGCGCAAACCCTCACGAAGGGAAGTAAATCTCGGTATGTAGCAAATTTCGGTTCTCCGGTCAACAAAGAGGCTCTGCTTTGTTTCTTCCTTCAGGATGAACCAGTATGTTACTGTTCCTATATAGATAGATCGTCATCTCACTATCCCACTGCCGGCGCCCCTGAGAGTTTCGCCGGCGGCACAGGTCAGCGACAAGAACAACCTAATCTCAATCATGCCGCACCCTTGAATCAACCACGATAGGAGATAGTGTCTTATGTTTGGCAGCATCGCCAAGCGCAAGTCGTGGCCAGTACGCATGCTCATACGCGCGATCGACTCATTAGAAACTGCTTCGGTACGGATTTGCCAAGGGCCAAGGGTCTCGCGCTGAGTGTTTGTTGTAATCATTCGCGGCTGTAGTCAAACTCCCATATAAGACCGACCAAGTCTTAAAAAAAACTTGTACATACGTACTACCTTGACGTTAAAGTACATAAAATACATAAGGACCAACTTAACGAGGCTTTCGGAATCTCCCGCGATTCCCGAATTCAATGACCGACTTACACCACAGTTCAACCCGCATGTAAGTAGGCTCATGTGCCAAGAAAACAGATGCGCAGCTGTGAATCAGATCCTAAAATAATATGCATTGGATGCATTGGTGAGATGCGTAGTAGGGAATACCCTTCCAAGCTTCTTACAGTTGTCAGGAAAAAAAAAGAATACCAAACAGAACTCGGTAGACACGACCGACGAGACTAGCAGCAGTATAGCAGTACGACTGAACTGGTCCGTTCGCTGCGCAGAGTAACAAGAAAAAAGAATAAACCCATTGTTTTGGTTCGAATAAACCGTCTGCGAACCGTTATGTCTCTTCTTCCGACATAGGAAAAGGTAGCCGCACGTAGCTTGCTAGCTAGCAACCTCCTACGTTAGCTTATTAGTGAAAATAATGAAATGGCCTTGCATAATAGGGCCACAAAAGCATTATTGCGATGCTGGGACTAGCTCATCTCACTCCGTGCGTCTGCAACGGAACGTTTTCTATCCCATCTGCGGCATGGAACCCCTGTCGCTAACATGTAGGTGATCCCGCCCTTGGCGGGCAGAGAGGCGTGCTAGGTGCTAGCCTCCCCCAGTCTATTCCCTACCTCTAGCATGTACTATATCCTTCACAAATCGAAGCTAACAAAGTAGGGGTAGGCAAGCAGGCAAGGTAGGCTGAGGAGCGCAGCTCGCGGTTGGCTCGTTCGGCGTGGGTTGGAAAGTTCCTCCCAACACCGATGTAATGCCCAGAGATTCTTGGTATGTCTTGGGGGGGGATCTACCTCTGGCTTGCAAGCCGCAACCGCGGATATGTTGTACATAGGCTTGGTCAGTTTTTTTTTCATAGTACACTACACTTACGCAGCAATTAAGACCTTTTTTTTTTTTCTCGGTTTGCGAGCCCACCTTTTTTTTTCCCTCGCCCTTTGCCTACTTGAGTATTACCGTGCTTCATCATCTGGATTCTGGATGGCTTTTCCCAGACCAAACGAAGCGGGTAGTTTCCCACCCCAGCCAATCCACAAGCTCCGTCATTGTTAGCCATGCCTGGGGCGCCATTAGCCCGTGATGACATCCATCAACAAGTATATTCCCGGCTAGGTTTGCTGTAGAAGGACTAAGTACTTTTCTCTCTCTATGTCTCTTCGCTTTGGGCTTCTACTTTCAACAGTCGAAGGCCTTCCTCATCCCACCAGGTAATGATAAGCCTGCCCACCTACCTGACCAAGCTGGTCTTTGGGATCTCAACTCTTTAAACCATCCACGTTCCCCCTTCCCCTTCCCGTTGCCGACTGCTTCCGTCCAGTCTTCAACCGTCTCCTGAACCTCCATACCCTACCGCCATCCGGAGTCTAAACGCAGCAAACCTACCCACTTCAAGTACACTGTATACAGTTTTGGGAGCTAGCTTCCAAGACGAGCTTCACTAGACCTTGCCCGGTCCGGTCTAACTCGGTTACTGACAGTAGGTGACTTGCGCCAGGAGGCTTTCTGTCAAGACGACTTACATCCAACCCAGTTATCCATCTCCGATAGTCCCCATCCAAGGCAGGGCCTTTTCCCGGTCAGACTCTATTAGCCGCATAGCACCGCCGAGAGGTTTCGCGCTGCACTGTGCAGTCTAGCTAAGCCCTTGGTGTTTGGTTGCCGACGGATGATCATCGCGCAGAGAGAACAAAATCTCTACCATTGAAACTCAATTCATTATTTGCGGCTCCTTGACGGGGTAAAGAAAAAAAACACAACAGACAGAAACGACAAGAAGTTCTAAAACCACACTCGCCTCAAAAACTAAAAAAAGAATTTTCCAAGCAAAACCAATCTCCACTCAACCATATTTCTCTTTCTTAGACAAGCACTTTCTTTCTTCTGACTTTCGCTCTTATCGCGAAAGCGGTTCTCTTCTCTCGCTTCTATCTAGCCGGGCCAGCCTCGGTGTTCAAGTCGATAATATTATTTACTTCTACGACATGACATCTTAGCTGGTACATTACCGACTGGTCCGTCCGTCTGTCCGCTCGGCTTGCCCTGCGACTACAACAACACGAACTTCTCTCTCTCTCACCTGTCTAACTTACATACGCACTTTTACATCCATCCATTACATACATACATACATCCTTTCACTCCCACTTACACTCCCACACACCTACTCTCTCCTACATACGAGCCTACCGTACCCTGGGAGATGCGTGCATAAGGATTTTGTTACGTACCTACACATCAGTTTCCTGTTGCAACGCTTCCCTGGTTCGCTGCAACCTGACAACTGCGCAACCTACTAAGCTTATTAGCTACCTATCAATTCGTTACTCGGGCCTTTGTTTGCCCCTGGACGCACCACGTTCCGGCGCAGCCTTGAACTACTACACTACTACTACTAACTAACGCTGAGCACCGACCGCTCGCTCGCTCGAAAGTACGTTTCTGAATTAATTGAATGTCAAATCGTTGCACCGAGCAATCCCGACATTCTCAACCTGCTTTCTCTGCGTTGATCAGAACCCTCACACAATGCTCATCGACGGAGAAAAATGGGCTTGCGAGGCCTGTGTAAGAGGACATCGAGTTAGCAATTGCCAGCACTCCGGTGAGTTTCCCAAATTATTACCCGTTCTTTCTACTTGCCCCCCCCCCCCCCCCCCCCCCCCATGTTACCGAACTGGTGGTGGCATTACCACCGCGGGGCACCGGATAGGACAAGAAAACATTAAGCCACCAGGGGAAAACGAGCAAATCCGCAGCAGCAGCAACTGGAGTAGTAGGGGAGAGAGCTGAGGTTCAGCTTGAATATCTCCAACTCCAATGGATGAGGCTATTACCTATCTACATACATATCATTGAAAAAATTGTGTGAAATTTAGAAGAGAGAACTATTCACTTACGCATTGTCGCAACTCGTATAGATCGCCCGCTCCAACACATCAACAAAAAGGGCCGGCCAGTATCGCAATGCCAACATTGTCGCGCAATGCGCAAATCGCGGTCGTCTCATATAAAATGCGACTGCGGCGAGAAGACGCACAAATGCGCACATCTGAAGCAGACGATTGATGGACACAAGGGTGAGCGGCAAAAATTCCCTACTTATGAAAACGAGTTGCTTCAAAGAAGAAGAAAAAAAACAATTCCTCCTCTATACTATCTTATCTATTATACCTTGCCATATTTATTATGAGAGAGACCATGTGTGTCTGACTTGAAGTCTTCGCTTGGTCCAGACTCCTGCTGTTGCAACCACGGCGGCCGATGCACATGCTCCCATAAAAAGGAGCCCTCGCTCGACACCGTTCCCGAGTCGGATTCTGAGGCCGAGTGCCACCAGACGAAGCCCAAAGCCGCCACCCGTCGCCGGCGCACAAATACCGCACACTCCGAGCCGATCCTGAGCTTCGACGAGAACGGCCACCACAAACCTACGCAAAGACATACGAAGGCCTCGCAAAAGAGCGGCCCTTATACTATTAACCGCGGCTCCTCCATGCACCGAACAGGTAGCACGAGTAGCTTAGGAGCCAAGTCCGTCGACCGATCACGAACCGGCAGCTCCTCGTCTCCCGATCGAGAATCGCGAGCAGCCAAGTCCGAGCAGGCCTCCCCGTCGATCAGCGGCAACTCGTCGTTCCAGCACCTGAACGGCCAATTGCCGCCATTGGACATCTCGGGGATCCGGTATCCCGAGTACCCATCGTCGTTCGAACTGTTCAGCGCGGTCTCGGACTACGAGGCGCCATTGTTCAGCGCGGGTCTGAGCGGCGCCTCGGTCGACTGGGCGCAGTACGACGGCTTGGAGATCAAGGGCGAGAGCGTGACGCCGTCGAGCTTCGACCAGACGCAGTCGTACCTGGGCCTGGACTTCGGCGGCTCCGGGTCGACGGAGCCGACGCTGACGTCGAACTCGGGCGACGTGTCCGAGACGGAGGATTTCCTGTCCACCTTCAGCGATCCGCAGTTCGACGGCTTCCGCGGCAGCTATCTGGGGGGTATGGCATCACAACAGCAGCAGCAGCAGCAGCAAAACATGCTGGCCAGTAGCAACGGAAACACGACGACCAACGACCTGAGCAACCTCGACTTCGACCAGTTCAAGGGCACCGCGGCCGCGAGCAAGCTCCTGTCCAACCAGTCGTCCTTCGACGACGGGAACTCGGTCTTCCCCTGGACCGACGACGACTCTTCCTCGTACTGGGGCATGAGCAATTTCACCGACGGCATCACGCACTCGCCCGACCCCGTGGCTTCGGGCCTGTGGGATTCCGCATAAGCTTTCGAGGAGAAGAAAAAAAAAGATATTTTTCAACATTATATATGTTGTGCGTGTGTGTGTGAAATGAGAAAATCCCAGCGTTCTGAAATGAAATTTCCCCCCCAAACCGACCTGTTGTTATTCTTCCCGCGCTGCTGCTGCTGCTGCTGCTGCGTCTCAATCTTTTCGGTTATGATACCAACGCGCTTCACGAGACAGAGAGAGAGAGAGAAAAGAGAAGACACCCATAGCTAAACTCGTTCAAATCCATTGTGTATACCCCCGTCAGGGAATCTAGTTTTATATCTCTTTCCAATTTTCCCTGTTCTTTGCTTTTATGTTCTTTTCTTACTTATGGTCATGGCCCTCATATATTTCAACGGACAAGGCGCGGCTTTGCGAAAATCATCCTTTTTTTTTTATCATCATGGGAGGGGGGGAAGTCTGGCATTTGTGATGGGGTTGGCAAGAGTTTTATGACGATTACCACGGGGTTTTTGGGAAGAGGTGTTTTGAGGGGATATAATGCGCTTGAAATTCTTTTTGATTTGGTCAGACTCTTTCATCTTCCTCTGCTTTCTCTGTCTCATACGGGCACGCGCACGCGCGCGCTTCGCAACACATGAAATCGTACATATTACTTTCCAACAGCATATGTTGGTGGGTCCGCTTCCACAAGAAAACCAAACAAAAACGAACAACACAAAAAAACAAGCTCTTCTAGATCCAGACCCTCATCGGGCCCAGGAGTGTGTGAGAGGCGGTCTGTTTCACATCATTCAAAGAATTTTTTACCTATCATCATCATCATCATGTTCCTGCACATAGATATTAGAAAGTAGAGAGAGAAAGAGCCTCGTAAGGGCGTTTGATACAATTCGGTTAGAGATGGTTTAAAAAGGGGTGTTGTGTGTTGGTCGGTTGGTTGTTTGGTTGGAAAGGCATCTTCAAACGGGAGTCGCTCGCTGCGGGATACCTAATTTCACGATTCTTCTTCTGCTTTTCTCGCCTTGCTTTGCTTTGCTTTTTTTTGGTTATGGTATATACTTGCCTATTTTGGTATATTATCTTTTTTTTTGGTTCTGATATAGCCACCGTTACTATTAACACACGCGGAACTGCTTTTCCCATGTGTCGATCAGATGACAGCTTGCGACTTAAATCGGGGGTGCGAACTGCATATTGCCCTGGGTAGCCGCGCCAGCCCGCGGTGTGAAGAGGCTCCCCCGTTTTGAAAAGATGGGGGTTCGTCTTGGTTCCAGAGCTAAGGGAACTGGGATGTTGACCCAATCCTTGTTTGCAGGGCGGACGCGCGGTTCGCAGTAATGTCCAAGAGCGAGAGAGAGAGAAAGATGCTAGATGGCCCGGTCCACAATGGCGCGTCTCGTGGTCCGTAGGAAATTTTTTGTTCCTGCAGCCGATGTCGCGAGCGAGCGGGCCGACGCCCAGATATTGGGGGTTACGCGAAGACTGTATTTTCCAGCGGTCATAATTTTTGTATTCTTTAAAAAGAGAGGGTCTCCCCCCCCCTCCCCATCGAAGTGATGATTGATTTTCCACAAGGATACAAAGACGCCAAACCAATGTAAGTTCGGCGTCCAATCGGTGGTTGCAAATGGCAGGTCCCAAGAAAGCGATACCTAGGGGGGGAAAGACGGGATTGGGGGGGGCGACCTTTCGCCTACGAGTCTTGTCCCATCAATCTATTCCTAGGTAGGTCGGTGCGAGGAGACGGATCAGAGCAACTCTGCGGTGGGAACATGGGGGGAGCATGACGATTACCAAGACGAAACCAAGAGATTCATTTGCAAAAATACCCCCGAGGAAATGGAGAGGGGGAATGCTCATATTTATGTATGGGAAAAAAGAGAGATAAATATCCAATTCTTTTTTGACTGATAATAAAAAAACACCTCGCTTGTGACGACATGATGGTACCATCCTGATGCGTGCGAAGTCGAATGATGAAGGGATAGCTTGACCATGATTCGCCCTCAAAATCTCTCAAGTAGATGCCGTTGGAGAGAGATCGGCAGACCCTGAAACCACCTTTAGGCAAATGGGAGGATAAAAGTGTCTCTGTTTTGTCCTACAACCTTCCTATCAAACTACTATAGCAGAAGGATATATCATGGGAAAACGACATTGGAATCGAACACTTACACTAGCTAACTACCTAGCAAGAATAAGATGTTGCAATTCCAATGCTTTCTTCCCCTTAACTCTCTAACGCTCTCCTATTCCACAAGCCTGAAATAGACACAAACCCGTATTATATTCCACCGTTAACTCGGATGTATTTCTTACTGTGAAGAGCTCTGCAGTTTGCGTTGTCACTCCAATGACAGGGGGAACGAAGGGGAGAACTCCACATCGTTGCTAACCATTCGATCGACGCTAATATAGAATACCAGTCTCCTCCACATCGTGGATCCGAGTGTTCCACGACAGACTACCTAACAGTACAGTATGGAAATCTCGGAGTTGCCAACTCGTTTCTGTGTCTCCTGCTTCTTGCGCCGCGCCGCGCTACCTTTGGTTTGGCAACGATGGAAGGAGATCGTCATCTTGTACGCGCCCCGAGGGCCGAACTGCGCGAGGCCGGAGGCCGGCCCCTCTCTTCTCCTCTCTCTCCTTTTAATTCTGCTATATTAAGAGGTACGGGATACATTGTGGTGGATATGACATACATACATAAATAAATACATACATAGCTTTAAGTCGCTTAGAGGGTTTCCCATAATAATATTTCGAGACCATAATAATTAGATCGCGGAGGAAATAGCTCTTATGCACGACCGACTCCTTTCAGCATCGCGTTGTTGTTTTTTGTGCACAAATATCCTGGAAAAGGACCACCTGTGAAACAGGATTCGTATGGCAAAGCACGGGCTTCCGTATATGGATCTCCGAATGATTAGTAGAAACCTGTAATTAACTGGTGATTATTTACGTCTCAACAACAACAATGCATGCTTCTAGTAAGCAAATAATTGCAGCTCAACCATTGAGGCCAATGAGGCGACCGGAGTCACCTTGCAGCGGGCGTGGCGTTATGTAGGCTAGGTATTCTAAATGTCGACAATAGAAGGGCTTGTCATCAACGCCATCCAACAGCTGGGAAGCTCAGAGACAGTGTACAGCACACAGTCGCATTCCAATGCCTATTGTGATAGATCTTAAAAGTTGGAGAAGGAAGATATCCCAACGTCTCGTTGCATGAAGAGCGAGCTACCTGCAGACCTGGCACATGCTCACTTGCCTTTTCGGGTATTTGGTAAGACCTGATTGGCGCATCGAATATGCAAGCTGGATCCCCCATACCGAAGTTCCCAGATCATTCTTTGGAACTTGGGAGTTATTCCAGCTGCCATTAATAGGCGTTGCAGATTGATCATCGATAGCTTACCATCGTAGGTAGGTACATATAGGTTAAATTTGTCAAGGCAATAACTCTTATAGATGGATGGCTTCGCAATGTCCTGGGACATTATTGCGATCTTATGCTGAGCATCATAATTCTGTTATGTTGTGATAAAATAGGTAGAAAACGACAAAAACAGCATAATACAATTAAGCGGAAATTTCTTAATTTTTGATTACGGGGCTTATTGTGCTAAGCACATTGATGCCTGGCTGCTTTGCAGCTCTATGTAGCCGTGTTGGTAGCGACCCCTCATGGTATGCTTCGCATTCGCCAAATAGTGCCTATCCAGACATCTGAAAAACAAGAAGTCATGTGGGCTGGCCCGGGCTTTTTCCACTCGTGGCCCTCTCTGAACGCCGACTATATATACAAAGTAGGGCGGCGAGCCCTGCAACACTTAACGACGTGATTAAACCTATGACTAGTCCATAGGCTCATCACGATTCGTAGATTAGTTGATGAAACCAGCTTGCTGTGAGGTGATAGGCAACACGGACGTATTGCAACGACTTGTCAACCGAGAAGGTATTATTGATTAACGATTTCTCGCCGCCGAGATTGGATGTGGCGTAATGCTCGAATATGCTGGTGCTCAAGGACGCGATAATGATATTTGGAACTAGAAAAGCACTGATAGCGGGAAGCCTAATGTATGTTAGCATACGATAGTGCAGTTACTCGATTATGGACTTACAATTCCGTTTAACCAATACTTTACGCTCCTATCGTGATGCTGACAGAGGCTCGGCTAGCACGTTCAAATAACCTTTTCGAGTCAGTATGCGTGGGTCGAAGCCAGCATCACTGTAATTGTCACTAGTCCTAAGCGACGAGGGCTCTGGTTCTTTCTCCACCTTGGTGTCAACCTCAGTCGCCGTGGCCAAGTCCGCAAGATGTTGTAGGCTTTGATTTGCGGCGGCCTGAGCAGTAGAAGGCCGAGCGTGGTCTATGCGCTTTCTAATGACGGTATCCCAAGTCGACGGTGCAAGGTTCGAGTCTGAAAGCTGCTTCAAAATCTTGGTAGCTTCATCATGCGTTTGCTCGACATTGGTAAGTTCGAGGAGCGACAACGTCGCAAGGCTAAAGAAATGGTGATTCAGGGGACTGAGCACCTGGGTGTGGGTGAGCAAGATATCTGCCGTCTCTTTACACGGCCACAGGATATCGGTCGATTTTGCATTGGTCTGGAAGAGATACGCGAGTAATCTGCAATGCCAATAGACCATATGTAGTATGGGATGTGTTGATACCGTAATGCTCTGTGGGAGAATCTCCCTGAAAAGTTCCATGGAAAGGTTGAAGAAGGAACTTAAAATGGGTGCAGCGCCTGATTCAGGAGATAAAACTTTGGGAGAAGCCAAGGACACAGGCGAGAAATGGCCCAATATATTTGACAGACCTGTTACCATTAGCATTGTTACTGATGGCGACTGGGGAACATAGATACTTACGCGCTAGGTGATACACATTTTCACCAAGTACTGCACTCAGGCTTGGGAGGATGACCACGCTGTCATTAGGGATGAAGAGTGGACTTGCTGTTGAGATAGCGTTCCATCGATCTAACATGATGAGCGTCCACCAAGCTCGACACGCAATGTTTTCATCGGAATCCATTTCTAGCTGGGAGTCGACGGACATCTCTAGACCCGAGACGTGGAGTCTCATTGAGTAAGCTAGTCCGACGGCACGTCCAAGCATAGATGCTTTAGACGGACCTCCGTGTTCACCCTTTAACGAGGACACACCGTAATTGTCACTAGCAATTACTGTGAGGATTAATGTCTGAAGATGTATCAGATTCGTGGCTGGTGTACGGGGAGTTGGACTAGATTCCCATTCCCCTATCATCTTCGTAACGGAGGCAATGTCGACATTGGTGTAAAGACCAGTAATCGACATGAAGGACTGCATTGTACTGTATAATGTTTCGACAAACGCATCACGGAGAAGAGGCGGACATTGCGCCAACTGCTCCTCGACACGTCCTTTGCTCGACGCCAGTAAGGGAAAAGAATGGTGGACTACATTGAGGTACCCATTAAAAGCATGCTCATTCAGTCCTCGAGCAACGCCGTTCTGGTTGAGATCGAGAGGCGCAGAATCAACAGTATCAGCTGGGTGGGATGGGGTCTCGGTGTCCGGCTTAGATAAAGGCTGGGGCGCCAATCCATTTGCAGAGTAGGGAGGTTTAGCATTTCCAGACGGGGTTTGGTAAGGTTGAATTTGCCGCGGTTCAGAACTCCATGTTGCTTGACGGGAGCTGGTAGGACTTGCGTATTCACCACCAGATATACTAGAAAACGGTCTCTTACGACCATTATCCTCTTGGTGCCCAGAAGGACTAAAAATATCGGCCGAGTCTCTCCTGTTTGCACCATTAAGGAGCTCGGTGATATTATCCACGTTGCCGCCCTCGCTAGCCAGCTTGCCTTCTATACTGTGGATTCTGTCGGCCAATTCCTTAATGTACCCCTTACTGGGGCCACGTTTTTGAGGAATCCTACTAAACAGACATCGCATGGCAGATCGACGGCAGTTAGAACAAGGCTCTTCACCATTTTCCGAAGTAGCGTCGCACTTCACCTTCTTCCGCCGACACTCGTCACACGCGCGAGACACCTTGGACCGTTTCCTCGGGGGAATATTGTCTGGCATGGCTGATGCCTGAGCTGCATAATGCTGTGCCAATTGCTCAATTGCTCCTTGTGGCTGCAAGTGAGGTTGATGAGCGGGATGCGGTTGGTGTGCCGCCAAGTGCATCTGCTGGTGTTGATGTTGGTCGGGTAAGTAGTGATGTTGTGGCTGCTGATCATGTTGTAAAGGCTGTTCGTGAGGAAGAGGTTGCTCGTGGTGGTGGTGATGGTGGTGATGGTGGTGTAAGGGCTGTCCATGGTGGGTAAGAGACGGATCATGATTCTCCATGGTTTGGTCATTATGCGCTAGCTGCTCAGGATGCTGTTCGTGGATATGATTATTATGCTCGGGTATTTGTTGTTGTTGTTGCTGCTGCTGCTGCTGCTGCTGCTGCTGCAACTGATCGTCACGATGTTGAAGCTGAGGGTCGTGGACTTCGGATTGACCTAATGCGTTTCGAAGGTTGGATTCTTCGGGAGAATCGAGGGGCACGGTCGGCAAGTTCTGGCTGACTTCTTGACTCAAGCGGGCGGCGAGTTGCAGCTCTGCAGCATCTGTTATGGATTCGCGATGAGGTTCGGGGGGTTGGATGTTCTCGGGCTGGGCTTGCTCTGGGTGTGGGTTATCATACAATGTCGCGCCTTCCTGGCCATCAGTAGGTGGGTCGGGATATTGCTGCATGTCAACTGCATCGCCTTGCGCTTGAGGCTTTGTATCCTCAAGCATTGGATCTATGTCAGGCATGGCGACAAGTCGCTTCAACTTCGATACGTTGTGTACAACAGAACGAATGGTGATATGGTGTGACAATACGATATTGTGCTTCACTGGAGGATATTAATTGCGCCACGACTGAATTTGGAGCGCGAATAGTCGCGATTGTCGCGTCTTCTATTACACCGTCTGAATATTGTGAAGATGCACTTCTGATATGTGCGATAGGGCAGCTAATATAATATTACTTTGCCACATGCAACTATAAAAAAGACATTAGAATTACACGGCGACAATAGCAAGAACAAGAACAAGAACGATGACAGCAACAAGAAAGATGTGCGCATCATGGTTCAATTGCTAAAAACCATTCAAGTCTATGTAGACCATTGGCACATAGCAACGCCATCAAGGACACGAAAGGTAACGACAGCGACATCGTGAATAGATGTAGCGGACTTGTATAAAATGTGAAAATGGAAATAATTTTAGGATGAACCAAGTAACATACCTGTGATGAGCTTCCAATAATATGGGGATGGAAAAATAGATGATCGGGTTCCGAATTTGCCCAGAAGCGGAGGAGGAAGAACTTGAATAGCCGATGTGTCCTTTTTTTAATCCAGGTCCTTTTTTTCCTCGGTGCTTAGATTTTCCCAGACCTCTGCCGGTCGCGTAATTCAATTCTCGGAGACGGGAAAAAGTTTTTTGTTGAAGGGGGATCAAATCAGGTGTGGCGGGCGAGGGAAGAAGGAGTTGGAAAAAGAATTTTGCGGGGATGGATCGGCGGCAATGCGAAAAAGAACGTTACCTAACTTAGGGTGCCGCACTAGGTATCGTTATCTGCATATGCATAGCGCTGCAGGATATCATAGAAAAATAGGTACGTACCTCCCACCCCTCATTCTAGAATCTACACGTAAAGTTCAACTCCCGGGCGGACAAACATTTCAAAGTTAGAGCAAAATTAGTTACCACTGTATTAGAAAGCTTACCACATGGATCAATAGCAATTCCACTTTTTCTACAGCTGCTGCTTGTTCCACTAGACATGACTGGAGTCCCCTAAAAGTACCTATGTGAATGTACCTATCATACCTGCATACCTATCTCACTCCTAGCACAACGAACAACCGATAACCGGGCAATATTCACGCATCACTTCTTATTTCACTTTTTGCTCATTAGGTATACTACCTAAAGCTTAGAAGTATGGGTCACCTTGTAACAGTTGCGACATGCTCCTTAAACCAATGGGCTCTCGATGTGAGTATTTCACTATAGAGGTGCCAAGAGCATGACCTGATGAAGAGAGACTAATAGGAATGGGCATGATAGTGGGAGGGAAACACCCAACGCATTATCGAGAGTATCCAAAAGGCCAAGGCTGCTGGTGCGCGGCTTCGTGTTGGGCCAGAGGTGAGAAAGCACGCCCGATGCTTTACATACGATACTCTGTCACTGACTTGAGACCCATGTAGTTGGAAATATGTGGTTATGGATGCCTCGACCATCTGATGGAGCAGGACCTCTACCTGCACTCCCTAGAGATGTTGAGGCGTATCTTACTTAACGAGAGCTGTCATGATATCCTACTGGATATTGGTCTACCCATTCAACATCGCAACCAACGATTCAACTGCAGAGTCATATGTCTCAACTCCAAGATCCTGATGATCAGGCCAAAGATGTGGCTTGCAAACGATGGCAACTACAGGGAAATGAGATTTTTTACCCCGTGGATGCACCCTCGACAGGTAGAAGAGTATCACCTACCTCGCATGTTACAAGAGATTCAAGGTGCTACTCACGTGCCTTTTGGCGATGCCGTTATTTCCACCCCTGATACTTGCATGGGCGCAGAAACTTGCGAGGAACTTTTCACTCCTGCCGCCCCTCATATTCCTATGAGTCTAGATGGCGTGGAGATCATCACGAATTCAAGTGGATCGCACTTCGAGCTCCAGAAGCTTGAAACTCGCCTTCAACTTATTATGGAAGCTACAAGGAAATGCGGAGGTTAGTACGACCAAATCACCCGTCTTTATCATGACGCTCGTCGTAAGAAGTCATATCCCATCGACCATGAACTGTTTTCTCCACACGCTGTGTAATTTCCAAGTCCTATAAGTCTATCCATGGTAGATGCTAACCTCGTTTCATCACTTAGGCGTGTACCTCTATTCCAACCAACGTAAGCAATCCAAATTCCGCAGACAGAATCATGGCTGATATATAAATAGAGGGCTGTGACGGTGATCGATTATACTACGATGGCTCAGCCATGGTCATCGTCAACGGAGATATTGTTGCCCAGGGTTCGCAATTCAGTCTTAACGATGTCGAAGTAGTAACAGCGACAGTAGACTTGGAGGAAGTCCGAGCTTACCGATCGGCAATCTCTCGAGGTATGCAAGCCGCAACTTCTGACGCCAAATACCCACGCGTTCAGGCTACATTCGAGCTTAGCTCCGAAGAAGACGACTTCGACGTTGTGAAGCGTCCATCGCTACCAATTCACCCGCGTTATCACACCGTTGAAGAAGAGGTTGCCCTGGCCGGTGGTTGCTATTTATGGGACTATCTGAGACGATCTGGAGTAGCAGGGTATCTGGTTCCCCTAAGTGGTACGAGCTGTCTTCTCCCCTTTTCTATTCGAGTAGTCGTACTAACCTCTACAATTCAAGGTGGCATCGATTCTTGTGCTACCGCAACTATCGTTTACGTATGCTTCCCACTTAGAACAATACTTCCTCATCTAAGCGTCTCCCGGGGCCAAGATTGCTAACGCTTACTAATTTAGTCCATGTGTCGTACTGTGATGGATGCTGTCAAAGAAGGGAACCCCCAGGTAATCGAGGATGTTAAGCGAATTGCCAGATACAAAGGCGAAGGCGTCCTTCCTGAGACACCACAGGAGCTCTGCAACCAGATCTTCTCAACTATTTACATGGGCATGAAGGCCCAGAGCTCCCGGGAAACGCGACAGCGAGCACAGGACCTAGCCGCTGCCATAGGCAGTTATCATTCCGATCTGGACATTGATGACGTCTATAATGCTCAGAAGGCTCTTATCAGCAGCACACTGAATTTTGATCCACAATTCAAGGTGCATGGTGGTAGCAATGAGGAGAATATCACGCTACAGTGTCTGCAAGCTAGAATCCGTATGGTAACCGCCTACAGCTTCGGCCAGATCTCGCCGACAGCTCGACAAAGGCCCGGTGGTGGAAGTTTGCTCGTTCTTGGAAGCGCAAACGTAGGGGAGTCCCTTCGTGGATATTTGACAAAGTATGTCTTCAATTTTAACAATCTTAAGTCTCACCATTATAACTAACAATTCTTTAAGATACGATTGTTCCAGGTCAGTGAGGAGCTTCCTGCGGAGCGGGAAAGATTGAAGGCAGACCTAAGATGGGAACCAGCCCCCCTACCCCCCTAACATCACTATGTGCGATAGTCACTAACTTCATCTAATATTTAGTGCTGATATCAACCCAATCGGCTCTATAGATAGTAAGTGCTCCTTCATCACCTATATGAGTCAATTCTAACTTTATCGCTGTGTAGAAGCTGATTTGAAACGATTTATCGCCTGGGCCGAGAAGAACTTCGATCTGCCTTGTCTACACGATTTCCTCACCGCCACGCCGACGGCAGAACTTGAGCCCCTAACGGATTCATATGTGCAGAGTGATGAGGCAGATATGGGAATGACTTACGCGGAGCTGACAATTTTCGGACGATTGAGAAAGGAGAATAAATTGGGACCATTCGGCATGTTTCAAAGGCTCGTGCACGACTGGAGTGTCGACCGTGTTAAGGGTCCTGACGATGACGCGCCCGAGTATACACCCGCTCAAGTAGCGGAGAAGGTCAAGCGCTTCTTCCACTTCTATGCGATCAACAGACAGTAAGTTTTACCCATCAATATTCATTCCTTTCCCCGGCCTTTGCTTGGTTCCTTCAATCACCCATCAAGGCTTCTCATCTATGTTTGGTGTTTAAAATTGGACATACACTACCTGTTTAGGGAGATACTAATTACTCAAATCTACTAGCAAAATGACCGTCCTTACGCCAGCCTTACACTGCAATCCTTATTCTCCGGACGACCATAGATTTGACCACCGCCCATTCCTATACCCTCCATTTTGGAAGTCGTGGTCATTTAAGAAGATCGATTGGGAGTTGAAGAAGATTGAAAAGCGCATGGCCAAAAAATGAAAGCACATAGATGCAGGTACTTCTAGACCATGACGGAATCCTTAGGGGTTAGATGTTAAGTAGATACTAAAATAGCTGTACATAGTCACGACAAGGTCAGATAGAGTTAGAAAGCTGCCGGGTGACATAGGATACCCAAGTGTAGGTCTCTTGATATAACCCGGAGTATCTACTTGTAAGATTCAATGTGCCCGCCTAAGAAAAACCATTCTGGTAAAAGCGCGCCAGGTATGGCGTTCACGGCATAATATTGATTCGTTGACCATACGACGTACAGTTAGGTGTTATACTGCAGCGTTGGAGTTAACCTATGAATAATGATCCTGACTTGGGAGTATGCCCCAGCGGAGGCGTGAATTTAGTCGCATGTTCATATTCTCCGAGGCCGCGGAGATAGAAGGCGCGTTCAGCAAACCTAATCCTTGAGTCGGCTGCCCTACTCCATTTTGATGCTCGGCGCCGAGCAACGCCCCTGGATAAAGATAGACCGTCTGGTCTAGTGATATGTCTTGTTCCTTTCGACATTACACTCCGGCTTCAAATAGCCCCCGTTCTCTTTTGAACTCTCACAATGTCGTTCGGTCCGGCGGCGTGTAATATGATATTTGGAATGCGGAAACGGAGAATCCCCCATTCCTACCTCCATCACAACAGTATATTTCCTCGACCGTATAGATAATCAGCCGAAGGAGCGCTCAAATGTGCGAAGCTCGCAAGCGTCAAACCAACCAGCCCAGGATTGTTAAGAACCAACATCATCAAATGCACAGTCATCCTAACCCTCATCTCTTCGTTTACCCCAAAACCCCTTCCCGTAACTAACAAGAATCTCCTCACCCTTCGCAATCCCCCCACTACCACCCTTCTTCCCCGCGTTCTTGCCCGCGGGCAGCACAAACACAGCCATGCACCGCTCCCCGCGCCGCGGATCCCAGCACTCCCTGAACTCGCTATTCGGCCTGGAGGCCACGCCCCGGTAGTCGTTCACGAAGCGCGCCTCGTTGCCGGCCTTCTCGGCGTCCACGGCCAGCGCGCCGTCGCGATCCAGCCACAGGTCGTAGTCGGACCTCTCGTGCGCGGCGCTGTGCGGCGGCAGCGACGAGTGCACGACGCCGTAGTACGGCAGCACCAGCGATCCCGGCGCGAGCTGGCGCGCCGCGAAGAGCCCTGCCTGCCCGTCGGCCGGGTGCGCGGCGTCCGCGATGGGAACGATCCGCGCTGCGGTGGAAGGACCCCGCGGGAAGTCCCGGGGGATCTCGGCTGCGAGGTCAGCGGGCCGCGTGCGGATTGTCTGGTGCTGGGGCTTGGTGATGTGTGGTGCGTAGGAGGGCTGTGAGAGGTACGGGATGGAGGAGGGCCAGTTCTTGGGGATGACGACGTCTTTTCCCATTTGTCTCTGTTAACCGGGAATAACTTGGGTCACAGTAACCTTAAACTTTGTATGTGTATGTGTGTGTGTGTGCCTAACACGACATATTTCGCTTCTTGTAGGTAGCTATTGGATTGTCCCTGTTTAGGTAGTGAAACAGGAACCAATGTTATGGAACCGGAGCACAATGAGATCTAAAATTTAGTGACTGTAGGACCGGTCTAGGCTTCTGTAGGTTGCCGTGCCCCACAAAGGCTATTTTTACCTGCGCCGTAGCAGCGTAGGTCTACTATGCGGAATACCAGCTTATGCCTAGGTACCTAATATTAAGCTTAGGTACGTTATTCATAGGCACATATCACTTTACAAGTGAGATTCTGAGGACAAAACACTTGGGTTTCCAATCATTTTAGTTTAGGGATATATCACCTGGCTACTTACCTACCTACCTTACGAAAACAACTAATCAAAGGGTTAACTAAACTTACTGGGAGCTTGCATCATCAAAATCAGGTATCTTATGATACTCCTTCTGGAGGGTCGAGACGATGACGATGTGGCCATCGCGGACTTCGAAATTCGTAACCTGCTTGCCCCTCAAGAGCTTGTACACCTGGTTCTCATGTCGAATGATTCCTGCTTTGAAGAGGTCATGGATTTGAGTCCTGAGTTCCGCGGGAGTCTCTTCCACTGCAATATCCTTTGGAGGCGCGGGACCATCTGTTATGGTCATGTTCTGAAAGACTTGAACCAGCTCTTCAACCGTCAGCGATTCTTCTTCGGTGGGGTCAGTCTCGACGTCAGGATCTTCTGCTTCATCTATCTCCATCGCGTCGTCGGACGTTTCTACTTCCCCATGCAGCTCTGGTCCCTCCGTACCTGTTTCAACATACATCTCTGTATCATCATAAGTCTCTTCATCCTCAGGCATCTCGGTGTCTACATGCATCTCGGTATCTTCGTGGATAGACATCTCTATTTCCCTGGATACAGGCTTACCTTCCGACTGAATCTGGGATCCTGCAGGACCTTGAATCTCGGGATAATCGATATCCATAGCAAGGTCGTTGTCGTTGTCATGCCTTGGAGCAGCCATGATGTCAAGTTCGCTACAAAAGATGTAGTGGAAGTTACTGTAGTAAACTTGTCTGCTAATATGAGATATCTGCAGAGTCGTTTCACTTGTGCTTCTCAGATCGGCGTATAAAGCGTATAGAAAAGTTGCTTATAACAAAGCGATGATGAGCATAAATCCCAAAGTTACCTAGTAACTTCATTTTAAATAAGGATTTGAAGGTGTCGCTCTTTAGAACCGTGTAGAAATAAAGCTATTGTTGATTGAACCAACTCAACTTATAACCACGTCCATTGTCGCTCGCATTGTTAGTAATAGAACAAAGATGTGTGTTTATTAGCTTAAACTGCATAATTTGTACTGAAAATATTACCAGCAGTATTATGTAATAATACCCCATGCATCTGAAATGGAAGGGTTAAATGTGGGATTTATGGGACGTCTGATTCTTCTCAATTCTCCTCATTCCCCAACTCTAATTGGAGTAGTGTCGCAAAGTAAACCAAACGGGGTAGGTGATTAATCTACCTTAGCTGGTTTAGCGTGATGGGTGATTCCGTGAAATGATGTCAACGATGGCAGGAGAAGATGCTCCTCCTACCGCCACTGAAGAGCAAGTAAAAATTTGAACCCTCTTTCTTTTATTCTGTTGGATTGGAAATCAATGGGCTAGGTACCTCTGAAAAATGTACGATTTGGTATTAGTTTGAATCTCCTTGCTTCCAAATTTGAAGAGATCTGGTATGATTCTTTCATTTCCTTGCTGCATAGGATGTACACATAGTACAGCACGAAATGCCCACTAAATAAGAAAAGCGACGTGTCGCAACCTACCAACCTGCCTCTTATGTACCAAAATTCATCGTCATTTCCTGCACAGCACTTTGCCTTAGGTTAGGCAGGTTAGGTAACTTGGCGATTATCTTTTTTCAACGGTGCCTGAATGAGCCCCACGTAGGTACAATACCCCGGTTCTCTCGCGAGCAAGATCTTCATCTCCCCATATAGAAGTGGCGATCAGCATACCTAGGCAATAGGGCTCACCTCGTACTACCTAGAGGGAAGGTAAACCTCGCCCGACCCCACCAACGGACTGCGATTCTTCGGTTTCCGATTTTCCCTTTTCGATCTTCGATAATTCTCGATACTTACTTAACCTCGCATCCTATATTCTCTTCACCCGTGTTCGCCCGGCTATCTTTGGCACCGTGTCCTTAAGACCACGACTACGGTGATAGGTCCTTTGTTAGTCCATCCCATCCTCCAAACTTTCTTCCAGCCCATTCGCCATTCCACTGGCCGAAAAACCTAAACACACCTAATTGAGGACGGAGAATATTATTACTACTGTCAGGGAGTCCCTTTCGGGGGTTGGAGCAAAATCATACATGGGAGACTAGACTTATCAAGTCTTAGTGGTATATTCAAGGAGGTTGTGGTCGCCGTCATCTTTGCTCGACTTTCAGGTCGCCTTTATTGATCGCACGGTAGCATGGAGCCGAGCAAAGATCTGGCCACCCAGATCCGACGCACCTCTGTTCCTGCTGCTGAATCCCCTCGGCATGACGCGCAACCAGATGGCGACGTGCATGCTTCTCAGCCTTCCCACAAATCAAGTAGTCGCGAGGACCCGACGGACACCTCTACACCTATCGGCAATGCTTCTGTTGTAAAACCTGATTCACTTCCAATCTCCGCCGAAGAGCTATCTTCAGACGCAGAAGCCGATACTCTGTACGACAAAACCTCAAATATACCCTCGTCCTGTAGCGTCTGCTCAGATCACCAGCTTGGCCACCGCGAGCGAGCTGGCAGCATCGCGGATCCATCTGATAGAGTGTTTCCCGTTCGCTCTGTTATCAGCGTTGATAAGTCACAACCTACACCTCTGAAGTCGGTACAGAATACGGTTGGGCGTACTTATATCGCCGGCAAGGGCGCAACCTGGGATGGTCGTCGACGACCGAGCAACCCTTCCACCTCGACCGATGGACTCCAACAGGTTGAGACTAGCCCTTCTCCAGCTCGATCATCCTTGGAATCACCAAGGGAAAGGGACGGGGCGGGAAAGCTAAGAAGGGTGGAAACGCTTCCTGGTTCTATAGGAAACCCACCGCCACAGCCGCATCGGATTGCTTCTGCCGGACCCTTGTCGCTATTTAATTATGCATCGTCGGAAAATTCTGATAAGACGAAGGAAAGTGCATCTCTACCTACGGGAGGAAGCTACCAGGGAGAGTCTTCTGGACGTAGATCGCCTGAAGAGCCTCATGACACGTTGATGACGACTCGTTTTCGCCACGTCGTAACGGAGGAGGGCTATGCTGTTATTACCGGTCGTGATGGCACTCTACAGCGATGCGAAGATGAACCCATCCATGCGCCTGGTGCCGTACAGGGCTTTGGTCTCCTCGTAGCTCTACGGGAAGAGTCCGATGGCCGCCTCATAGTCCGATGTGTGAGCGAGAACTCGAAGAAAATTATCGGTTTCACGCCACAAGAGTTGTTTCGGCTCGAAAGCTTCACTGAGATTTTCTCAGAAGAGCAAGTCGACAATCTTCTTGACCACATCGATTTCATTCGAGACGAAGAGGCAGATCCTGCTACCAACGGACCCGATGTATTTAGCATATCTGTACGGCCACCTCAAAGCAGGTCCATCAAGCTTTGGTGTGCCATGCATACTAATAATAGTAACCCTGACTTGATAATCTGCGAATTTGAGATGGAAGACGATCAGGAGCACCCTCTCCGACCTCCTGGAGAGCTGAACCCAGATGGTCCGGAGGACACACTGTTCCAAACCCCGACTACGGAAGAGTTGCATGAAAGTACCGAAACCAGCAGTAGGCCGCTCAGAATCCTCAGAAGTGCGCGCCAGAGACGTGGCGAAGCCGGTGCTATGCAGGTTTTTGATATCATGTCCCAGGTTCAGGAGCAGCTGGCATCCGCGCCCAATCTAAATAAATTCCTTAAGATATTGGTGGGAATCGTCAAGGAGCTGACCGGATTCCACCGTGTTATGATTTATCAATTCGATTCAGCTTTCAATGGAAAAGTCGTAACGGAACTCGTTGACCCTGCCAAGACTCGAGATCTTTACTATGGCCTGCATTTTCCAGCCGCCGATATTCCCAAACAAGCAAGAGACCTCTATAAGCTCAACAAGGTTCGGTTGCTGTACGACCGAGAATTAGAGTCCGCCCGACTCGTTTGCCGGTCTACGGAGGACCTAGAACGTCCGCTCGACCTGAGCCACGCCTATCTTCGAGCCATGTCTCCCATTCATCTCAAATATCTTGGCAATATGGCCGTCAAATCTTCCATGTCCATATCAGTTAACGCATTCAATGAACTGTGGGGACTTATTGCGTGCCATAGCTACGGTTCCCAGGGAATGAGAGTCGCCTTCCCGATCCGAAAACTCTGCCGATTAGTAGGAGACACGGCATCGCGTAATATTGAACGACTATCGTATGCATCGCGCTTGCAAGCAAGGAAGCTGATCAATACCATGCCGACCGACAACAATCCTTCTGGTTATATCACTGCCTCCTCCGATGACCTTATAAAACTCTTTGATGCGGATTTCGGTCTACTTTCCATTCGTGGCGAGACCAAAATCTTGGGGAAGATTGATCAGTCTCAGGAGGCCCTCGCAATGATGGAATACCTGCGCTTGAGAAGCTTTACCTCTGTTGTAACTTCACAAGACATTCGAGAAGATTTCCCTGACCTACGCTATCCCCCGGGGTTTTCAGTCATCGCTGGTCTACTGTATGTGCCACTGAGTACGGGCGGCAACGATTTTATCGTCTTCTGCCGCAAAGGTCAAGTTAGAGAAGTGAAATGGGCGGGGAATCCCTATGAGAAAATCGTCAAGCAAGGTACTTCCAGTCTCTTGGAACCACGGTCGAGCTTCAAAGTATGGCATGAAGTTGTCATTGGGAAATGCAGAGAATGGTCTGAGGAACAGGTAGAGACCGCAGCGGTACTATGCTTGGTCTACGGTGCGTATATAAATCCTTACTGGAAGTTGCACTCTCTGTATTGCATTTGCTCACCTCCCTATAGGTAAATTCATCGAGGTATGGAGGCAAAAGGAAGCTGCATTGCAAAGCAGCAGGCTGACCCGACTTCTATTGGCCAATTCTGCGCACGAAGTTCGGACGCCACTAAATGCCATCATCAATTGTCTCGAGATTGCCATGGAAGGTCAACTTGACCAGGAAACTCGAGAAAATCTGGCAAGATCTCACTCGGCGTCTAAATCGCTTATTTATGTCATCAATGACCTCCTTGACTTGACCAACATGGAAGAGGGCCAAGACTTGATTAAAGATGAAGTCCTCGACCTTCCTATGTGCATCAAGGATGCAACGGATCCCTTCAAGGTAGATGCTAAGCGGAAAGGCTTATCCTATGAAGTCATCGAACACCCCGGTCTTCCTCGACACGTCCATGGAGATTATCGTCGGGTACGGCAAGCGGTTGCGAATATAACAGCAAATGCTATAGCGCATACGGATCAGGGTTCAGTGAAGGTCGAAGCTTATGTTACGCAAGTTCGGGGAACCCAAGTTAGAGTTGAAATCGCTGTTCAGGATACTGGATGTGGTATGAACAGTGAAAAATTGGAAAATCTCTTCCGAGACCTGGAGCAGGTTAGCGCAGATGTTGATGAATCTACTTCCGTGGAGGATATTGAAAAACCAGGAAAGGGCCGGACACTGGGTCTCGGTCTTGCTGTGGTAGCAAGAATCATACGAAACATGAACGGCCAGATGCGCTCGAAATCTGAAGAGGGCAAGGGGTCAAGATTTGTTATCCAACTTCCCTTCGAAATACCGGTAGGAGAACCACCCGACAAGGTTGATGCTAGGAATTCTCTTGCGAGCCGAAGAGCGATTTCCAGTGTTGCTTCTGTCACCAAAACCCTGCCGTCAACAGACGCAGATGAAGTTATGCTTGTTGAACGAGGAAGCCTAAACTCGGTCAATATGCCAAAGCGCGTGAACGTTGATAGACGGAGCTTCGATGAGACAAGAAGCATTAGTAGCTTGAAGAGTACTGCTAGCAACAGTGCCCAAAGCAACAAAAGCGATGCCGACCGTCTAATTGACGCCATCCAGACACCCCTAGCTTTAGGAGCCCCTGACGGAAAGACCGGTGGCACACAACGCTTGGACTTGAAAGAACGACCAGATGATACTCATGCTGGTGCCACCTCTTTGCCAGTTCCGTTCGACGGTGCCAACCTTCAGCAACCGACTAATTCGCACCGGCCTACGACAGGTTTGGCTGCAACTCCCACAGAGGTCCCCAGTGGCCAATATCTAGTTGCAGACTCAAGAACGACTATAAAACCAGTAAAAGTACCGGATGACTATTTTAACAAGCCTGTGGCGCCTGCAGCTGGTTCATCATCACGAGTACTATTCGAGATACCCGGAAACGCGAAACCTGGAGGAGAGAAACCCAGCACACCTAAGCCTGCAGCTCCAGTGCACACGGGAAAATTGAAGGTTCTCGTGGCCGAAGATGACCCAATCAACATGAAAATACTTCAAAAGCGGCTAGAGAAAACGGGATATGAAGTTTACCATGCAGTCAACGGTAAGGATTGTGCTGTTGTTTACGAAGACAGGCCGGCATCGTTTGATATTATCCTGATGGATATGCAGGTAAGCAATCCATCGTCTGTTCAAGTATGCATGAACGAGTCTGACTAATCATGATTATAGATGCCCATAGTCGATGGTCTTACTAGTACTAAGATGATACGAGCACTCGAAAAGTCGGAAAAGTGTCCAGAACTCTCCCATCTAGCTGCTGGATACTCGCGGATACCTATATTCGCCGTATCAGCTTCTCTTTTGGAAAAGGAGAGATCTACTTACGTTGACGCCGGGTTTGACGGCTGGATTTTGAAACCCATTGACTTTAAGAGGCTCAACGTTCTGCTCGACGGAATTACCAACAACGAGGTCCGAGCCGACTGCCTCTACGTTCCTGGTAACTGGGAACGTGGGGGTTGGTTTTCCCTCGAACCCGAAAGCGACGAAAGTGCATCTTAGGGGGAACGCACGCCACGAGCTAACAGCTGATATTTAACGGCTTCGCTACCTGACCTCAAGCCTTGATCTTCTGAAGAGCATTCACATCAACCACTTACGATACGTTCCTAGGGACATCGACAGTAGACAAGAGGCCTGATTGGGACATTCTTGTTGAGTCGCATACGACGATCCCCATAGACAGTGGAAGTTAGTTGCGTTTGGATTCTGGATACGACGCGACACGACTCACGATTATACATTACAACAGACTCATGCAATGGGTTTTGATTTTGCTTTCTTGCAATAGACATGAAGAGCCTACGAGTGGGCTCCTTTCTTTCAGTTATTCGTTTTCAATCCGGGCACTAGAACCAAGACGAAGGGGGCAACCATGAACGTATACGCATTGCATGGAGTTCCGGAGTCGGTCTAGAAAGGGGAGCGTGGGATTGTACATACGGGTCGTTACAAGCACTTTATTTTTTGTACTGCATATGAATCTTGGTCGATGGTAAGAGAGAGGCGTTCCCACATCGTAATAAAGGATGCATGCATCGGGTTACGGAGATGGGAATAGAAACGGCAACATAGGGCAGGGTAGGATAGGGTACCTGTTCATACGTACCTATATGAGTACGAGGACATACAAAGCCGGGCGCTTTCTTGGCGAGGGTCGCAAGGCCGAAGGGATAGATGAGAACCTAGAAACAAAGCAGATACAACCTATTGAGTAAATTTCGAAACTTCATGGCAGATAACTTCCCGTGTTATCGTAGCCCCAGCTACTCCCCCTAATCCCTAAAAGCTACCTAGGTTAATGCTGTACTTAGGGTCATCAATCTCCCAGTATCAGGAAAGCAAATTATTGTAGTCTCATACTGCATGTCACAAACATGGAGAACCCGATCAAAAATGAGATTCAAATCTTTCCATTATCCAGATGACCATTCCCAGTCATTCATCTTCGTCTGTCTATCGCTGTATATGTCCACCTGATCCGTCATATGACTCATTAACGCGCGTGGTTTTCCCCCCTTTTCATCGCATCCCCTTCCTCACCGGCGGCACCTTGACTAGGTGCCAGCCAAATCCCAGAACATAAAACATATATAGAGCATGACATTGAAAAGTCATCGAAATATCCCAAAATCTCATAACCCCTGAAACTCCAAAGTTGGAGACGGAATAAAAAATAAACCCAATCAATGCTCGCGCGCCCCTGTGGTGTCCCGTGATGCCCAAATCTTTCGTCTATATGTACATGGTGATGGTAATGGCGATGGTGGCAGGTAGATATTGTAGATCGTAAATAAGCGTAATATGTGCATGCAAATGAAAATAAGGTAGGTAAATATCGCCGTCGTCAAATTCATTGACTGGCGACGGTGTTGGAGCATTAAGGGGCATTAGGGGGTGATGGTCGAGCTCTAGCGGAGCCGGCCTTAGCTTGGCGATGCTTCCCGCTGCTCTACCCCCTAATTGGAAGAACCCACTCCCCTAAGGCGAAATGCGGCAGGCCTCTGCACCATCATGCATCCCCCGTAAATCGTGATGAGATGCGTCCCAGCTGTGCGAAAAACCGGCGCTGAAAGGAGAGCCGGTGTGTAGAGTGGAAAATGGCCAGTATGAAGGCCCGAACATAGTAGCTGCTGCTTCTCAACGACTAGTTCTATTCATCTGCCATATCGCTTGAATGCGTCCCGCTCTCTTCGGAGACGGTGCCTTGTGTCCTGGCGAGGTGGACTAATCGGTAGATACCGAATGCGATGAGGGCCAAAACGATGAATAGGATGATGATGATAATGGCAATGACGTCGTTTCTCTTAACCATGATTGCGGTTTATGAGTGAGATCTTGGATGGTGGGGTGGAGGAATGTAGGATATTGGACGAGGCACAATGTCTTGTCTTCGGACCTAAGTATCTTTGTGTAGGTATAGTTGCCAAGCAGGTCGTATAGAAACTGTAAATAGCGGCAAGTTGGAATAAATAGTAAAACTTCAAGAATTGGAAAATTTCCGAAGTTTGACAGAAAGGATTCACAATAGGATGACGATAATATTCTTCAGATAGGAGAGATAAGGTAGCAAGAGAGCATCACGAAGAAAAGACTGAGAGGAATGGGTTGTCGCAGTACAAATACTGATAGTTGCCCCGCCATCCTGTTTGAGTAAATAGCGAGGCTGGCTGCGAAAATGCGCAAGGCGGGAAAAAAAAAAGACATCTCATGAGCTAGGGGTAGGTAGGGTAGGTATAGGTAATACGGTGGATACGTGTTTAAGGAACCCCTGAATGGTGGTTGGTTCAATGGCAAGATTTCTGGTGACAGGGGGGTCGTTAGAACGGCCCATTGGAACCCAAGCTCCCAAGCTCCTTAACTGTTAGCGCGATTCCCCAACCCCCTCTCCAGATTTTAGTCTGCGTTGGCTTGGGCGAGTTACGCGACGCGCCCGCAATCCAATTGACAGGATTCTCAGATTTGCATCACTGCGAAATTATCAATTGATAGGTGCAAATGTGTAAAAGTATAGAATATTTTCGTTGCTTAACGTAGCTAGGTTGTAAAAACACGATTATGGTGATAATAACCGACCTGCCGACTTACAACTACATAAATAATACTCGAGAAGCTCGAGGGGGGAAAAGTGTTAGTGGGAGTCTTCTCCAAGTCCTCGCGAATTTTGTTAAAGCATCCGAGCTCAAATCTGCGGTCTCGTAGTTTGATATCTCGTCCTGTGTAGTCTTCGTTCATTAAAAGCGGCAAACCCCCTTTAAAATGCCCATACCTATGTTAATAAGCATGAACGAACCAATTGCAGAGTGTTGCAAATCCAATCACTCTGCCAGCCTTAATAGTCCGTGACGCCTGCTTTGCTTCACCCCCTATGTTGATTATTTAGTGGAGATACTTAAGCCTCTTCCTTCAAGCCCCCGTCAGACCCCGACATGACAATCTTGACGTGTCGTTCGTAGAATTGAAGCATCTATAATTGGATGTTAGCACGACGAAATATTCTCTATCCTTCAGGTGATAGTTGACTTACCTTTTGCGGGCAACGCTTATAGACAGCCTTGGTGTCATGTTGGGTCTTGTGACCATCCTTCCACGTGAGGTATACAATCAACTTGCCTGTATTCTCATCGTGGCAGGCGTCGATAGCGTCGACCGCGTCCTCCCAAGAACCAGCAGGAGGAGCCCAAGTTCGTCCGGTAGTAGGAGGCGTTGCTGAGTCCGGATGGCTTCCGCCGCGCCGTCGCTTCGTGCCATTGGTTGGTGTCGCAGAAGATGAAGGCCTTCCACGCTTCTTCGTCTTTAATGCTGCTTTCGAATCCTCAATAATCTTCTCTCGTCCGCCTACATTCTTAAGGTATTCTTCTAGGACGTCGGAAGCATTCTCTCTAACAAAATATGGTTAGACATGGCGAAAGAAAAGGGCGCATATTGTCGAGGCCCTCTCGTAACTTACTTGAGGTTCTCTTCGTCTTCCCAAGTCTGATCTGCCTTCTTCTCATATCCTTCCCACTTGACTCTGTATCTCAAGGCGCCCTGCAAAACTGGTTTATAAGTCGTTAAAAACAAGTGGTCGCATATCACTTACGTCGGGTTCGACAACATGGGCAAGGATCTTTTCGACAATAAACCTAGCTCGCAAGTTAGCAATTGCTACTCAATCTCTTCGCGTCTAACCTATCCACAGGGACAAACTACGCACTCATCCTCTTCCATGTCTTCTGCGCCACCTTCTTCATCCTGATCGTCATCGCCGTTCTGCGCGTCATCTTCCGCTACGTTTGTAAAATCATCGTCGTTATCCAAGTTGGCTGAAGACTTCTTCTCGCGTGTCGAGCGCAATGGGACGGAGATCTCGCCAACCTCGGAAGCCTCGTCTTCGCTAATAGCTGTAGAAGTTTCCATTAGTCTAAGTCTTGATATTTACAAATGATTCGTGTTGCATTGATACGATGCAGCAGTAGAGTCGCGGTGGGATGCGCGCAAGGGATGCAGAGTTGCAAACGTGTCGAGCTGAAATTAAAATATTCTATGACATACCTGGCGGCATTTCGGCTCGGAATAAGCGAAGACGTGTAGTACGATAAATTTCAGAATTACGATACGAATTGACTACGCTAGAAATAGATGCGCAGAAACCGAGATGCAGAATAGTTAGATGATGAGCCCGGAGTTTGAGGGTGTTCGCATTTCAATTTGTTGCGACAAATCAAAAACGAAGAAGTCAACTGCCAAAAGCTCCAAATGTGGTCCGAGCTTCTTTGACCCGGGCCGTCTGCCAAGCCGCAACAGCTGGTAGCAGGTGATGGTGCCAGGGGAATCTGATTACTTGGGGTACTTACGTAGGTCGCAGCGAGCCGTCGCTCTTCCTCCAGCGGAACATACCCGGGTCCATAACCTCCAGCTCCACAAGGCGGATCCCGGCCAACAGCAACAGCTCTCTCTGCTCACCTACATGTACGTAACCTCCTTGTTTAATGTAGGTACCTCGGGAAGCTGTGGCTACCTATCGTGCAGTACTGTACGACCCATACGGTGCAATTTAAAGATCCAAATGTTCCGGCTCATACTCCACCAGTGGGAGGATTGAAGAAAATTTTCGTGAAAAAAAAGAAAAGAGAGGTGAAGGAATAGTAATACAGGGTTAGGTGTTTGACAGCATCAAACGGGACGAAGAGATCGAGGTACGGGATAAGGGTGCTGCATCGACCGCACAGTGAATTTATACATCCAATATGGCTAACTTACTGTAGTAATACCAAAATGTTCATTTGCTAGACCTAAATTGGAATATTAGGTCTACTAATAACTAGAATGCCCAGAAACGCCCTAGACCGACTACCACTAGCCTACAAGCAACAGCTTGGGTACCCCCCTAAAGCCCGGTATTCTAAGTTTAGGTAGCCCCTGGCCCCCTGAACGGAAAATCCCCCAGAAAAAAAGTCCAAAACATAACATTCACTTCTAAAGAAACAACTTAATACATCACCCCCCGAAAAAAATAAAATAAAAAGAAATACATACTCCAATTCTCTCTCGCTCTCTTCTTACAAGCAATTTTCCGAAATAAATGACAAAGGCATCCCACAACTTGCCCTCGATTCCTAGGATTCCTATCGGGAGCCTCCCCTCTGGATGAGATCCGAATGGGGGATGCTCCTTGGGGGCAGTAGCTGATGATATATACCTACTTTTACCTACCGACTTTATCTATACTGTATTTACTCCTATTCTGAAGCTCTCGTTCTCTATCTACTTCTACTTCCAGCTCTCCCAATTTACATTCGCTTTCGAATCCGAGAATCAACACCATCCTTCGTTTAATCTACCCAATCCAAGCCCGTCCCGAGCTTCCCAGTCATGTCCGAAGTAGCTAGCAACGCCGCCGCCGGCGACTCCCCCGGTGCCGGTAAAGCGAGCGCGCCGAAAGACAGAAGCTGTCCCTTTTGCGGCCAGGCTTTCACATCCTCGTCTCTGGGAAGACATTTAGATTTGTATATTAAAGAAAAAAATCCCAAGGCTCCTGATGGCATTCACGATGTCGATGCTATCCGGAAGATGCGAGGAAGTATTACTCGCAGGCAGCCCCGAGGCTCTCTCGCCCGCCGGGACACGTCAACACCCGGTACCCCGACTGCTTCGAAAAGGAGTCCTGCACCCGACTCTGGCATGAAATCATCCGCGATTCCGAAAGAGGGTCAATTCGTCGTTGATAATCAGATGCCGAAGTATCCCTTCCAGCCAACTTGGGAGGCTACCGGTGTCATCAATGATATTCCAGCCAGAAATGGGGAATTAAAGAGCAATCCAGACGACAGCAATGGACAAGACTCGAGACGGCTCCCTATGCAGCGTGCACCGAGTAGGACAGTTCAAAAATCACAACTGGATGCAAGACAAAAGCTTGCCGATGCTATGGATACGGCTAGGGCTGCCGAGTTGGCGCTCAGGGAGTTGCTCAGTTCCTGGAGAGCTGCCAAGTATGGGCCACCTCCCTGCTCTAATGTTTGTAGTGCAATGCTAACGTTTCCTTCCTCTAGACAACAAGTGGACATGGACTCGCTCCCTTTCGACTTCGACCCCCTTTCTCTCGACTTTCCCGCTCTCACCCTTCAATGCCTCCAGGCACCTCCTACCCTGTTCTCCTCCACGCCGCATCCTACATCATCCTCTTGGTCTATACAACCTCCTTCGCAGAAGCAGTATGACGCACTTAAGACACATTTCCAAGAAGAGTTCCGGAAGTGGAGAGTTACATGCGCTATGGCTACGACAGCAACGCACGAAGATCTGACATATCCTCCATCAGAATCGCTATTGCCTCGTGATGTGCGTGAGGGCGTAAAGAAGGCGGAAGAAAAAGCGGCAGCGTTGGAGGCCCAAGTTAATGAACATCTGCAGTCGACCTACCATGTCTGGGAACAACTTCCCGCGCAACGGAGAACTGAGCTCTGGGGCCTAGAACTTGCTAGAAGCGTGGGGAGAAGGCAGAAAGAGGTAGAAGTCTTGAAGGAGACTCAGTATAGCATGAGACAAGAAAATGCGAACCTCAAAGCCCAGATTGACCAACTCAATCGCTTGCAGCAGCCTAGAGAATTCAGGATAGTCCCGCCAGCGACAATTCCTATCGAGCAGTCGCTACTGGAGTACATGTTAGAGTGGGGCGCCAGGGGCTATACGAGTACTGGCTTGCATGCAGAGGATCGCCATGTTGACCTCGATACTATTGTCTCCCGCGCCATCGAACGGTGGAAGACAGTAATTATATCGTCGCGGCCGCCGGGCATGACCGGGCAAAGGCCACTTGATCAAACGACACCTACTCCCACGAGTGCAACTTCTGCTCCAGCTTCCGCCCCTTCGTCCCAAATAGCACCTCGCCAGCAACCGCAGCAACAGCAACAACCGCAGCAGCAGCCGCAGCAGCAAAGGTCTGCTCCTACGGCCTCTAATGCACAGGTGAATGAATCTCAGGCTGCTCCTACGGCGATGATGTCGGTATCTACGACTACAGCAACTAGTTCTAGCTTATCCGGTGCCAACGATGATAATAGTGATCAAGATGCTGATGCGGAAATGGAAGATGATGAAAATTTCACACCTATCACGCCTATCATGCCCAAGCCGTCCGCACAGCAGCAACAACAGCAGCAGCAGCAGCAACAACAACATCAACAACAGTTAGAGATAATGAGAACAAGAAACCGAGAGCAGCAACGAGTATCAAACGCCAACGACGCACGATTTGCTGTCAACGGGACAGTACCTAACCGAGCCATTGATGTAAGGCAAACGCTACAAAATATGAACCCCGCTACGTCGGTGCCAGGACGTATCCATAACCAGCACGGACATGCAATAATGAATAATGGCGATTACGGGACAATCGTTCAAGGCGTTAATGGCAGCGACCCAATGTATATGGACCAATAGAGCATGCTTTTTTACCTTAATTTTTTCTCATGGTTGGTTCCGGCGTTTAAAAAACAGTAGCAACCGGTTGATAAAGTCATTTACAAGGCGGGATCTTTTTTTATCATCTATTAGAAGGGGGAAAACAAACTAAAGAACTTACAGAAGCTACCTATACAATATCTACCTACTTACCTTAGGTAACTAACCCGAGGGAGATATCTACTCTTCTAAACCTGATTCATGATTGATTGGGGTATGGTGGTATAGTGAACGCATCCATAAGATTGTGTCGTCTTATAACTCCACTTACATGTGTTAATAGATATTATTTGAGCTTCCAACTTCGTGTTTAATGCGAAACTATGATATGATTGAATCGCAGTTGTGAATATGTTTTCTTAGGTGTAAATCATTCGTGTTATGCAGCCCGGAGAAATAAGCAAATTAGTTCTATGTTGCTCTCTGCTAGATATACCATGTGACCATATCATTGTCATTCGCCGAGTCTCAATGAAAAGGGGTAGCTGTGGGGACGCTCGGACCAATTCTCCAAAACCGCGCCCACGACAACACACTAAAGACTTATAAGTTGCTTCAACACCACATACTATCACATACGACCATAACATCTGGAAAACTCGGGATCCCGTCCGCTCTCCCATAGATAAGCCAGATAGTGCTTGATTAGTAGTCGGGTCGGTGACGACCGGCGAATCCCAAGTGTTGTATGTTTTTGCCATATTTTTGGCTAAAATATCGATACATTTTGCCCACTAGATTCCCCGGAGCGGGACTCGGCGAGTACCTACTAGTGCATCATGCGATACTCGTTTCCGCAATCCCCCAATGTCTCGAAGAGGGCGGACAGTTTTTCTCCCGACGAACCGAGCGCTATGGCGTTGATGCTGGAGACCTCGTCTTCGTCGAGTTGAAATCCGAAGACCTTCAGATTGCTTTCGACGTGGTCTGAGACGCCTAGCCTGGTGCCTACGATCACGGCGCCTACGGACGGTTGTTGTAGGACCCAGCGTGTTGCAACGTTGGCGATGCTTACTTCATGTTTCTGGGCTGTTGTTGCGAGGTGCGTTAGTAGGGCTTGGAAGTCGTTCCATGTGCCCCAGGTTAAAATCATGTCGAAGTACTGTTGGTGAGTTTTGGTGTTAGTCTTAGATAGGAGATAGGTAAGGTAGTATACCATATGTACTAGCTGCTGGCGGGAAGGGGGGATTACCTTGCGCTGAGAGGGAGTCAACTGGTTCGATTCGAGATATATCTCAGGGGCTGGCTTGTGAAGCCACCGTTCGGTCAGGAAACCGCCACACTGTGGTGGTTCGTCACGTTAGCATACCGACACATCTGCCTGGGGAAGGAAAGGGGGTAAAAGAGGGTCTTACGAAAGATCCGTATGTGAGAAGCTTCAAGCCGTATTTCTCACACACGTGGACCATCTTTTGCAGCGGACGCGTGTCTACAACCGAAAACTTCAAGATTGGTTTAGCAATACGTTCATACCCAAATTTATAGACATCGCATTCCACGAGCCGTGGTGCTACGTACCTGTACTTGATTCGACACGATACCAACAGAGCCAGTCTTGGAAACGAGATACTCGCAAGACTCTTCCACATGCTTAGAGTCAAAGTTACAGAGGCCGATGGTGGAAACTAGTTCTGGGTGAGACTTGGTGATGCGCACTAGCTCAACGAGGATGTCGAGGTATTCCTTGGATTCGTACTTTCCTGGTATGAGATGAGATGGTCTTGAAAGGGGTATGTTAAACTCATGGGGTACGTACATTGTGCCAGTGAAATTGGAGTAGCTCGACTCGTCCTCCCAAGCGTCGGCATCGCTCGCGTACCGCGGAGAGGACCAAGGATGTTGTGATGGGGCCCGAGACTGGTGCGAAGACGCACTAAGATTGTCAATTTTGGTCAGTATCGTTGGTGCAGGATGTGTGGGAGCTTTGGCGGCTATTTTATGGATATGCTCACCCATTTGGTCGCCGCGTACACGGTATCCCGGACTTCAGGAGCCAGTTTATCCCTAAAGTCGCCATAGATCAGCTCAGCATCACCCTGGTATCTCGTATCAGCAACTTCTTATTTTCACGTGGCTCATTCCCAGTGACATACGTAATGATCCGCCATATCGGCGGCTGTCAACCCATGCTCGAGCGCATGCACCAACGCCGCTTCTTGGCCTCCAGCGGTCCCAGAACCCCATGAAGATGATGAGACCTGCCACAGCCCATTAAAAAGCCGAGGTAGCTCAAAAGGTCCGAGTTGGAAAGTCTCTACGACATGATTCAGTGACCTTTTAGTCGGTATAACAGCGGCAGCCGAGTCTTCGATACCAACAGCTGGGTCGCTACCAGGGAACAGGATCGCCACTACATCACGAACTTGCCGTCTCGCGCGCGTGAAGGGGAAGAGCAGTTTGGGACTGGCGTTATTGCAGTATTCTTCACAATTCTCTAAGCTGACCAAGAGATCGTTCAGCGATTTTTGAAGTTTAGGGGTTGGCTCTGGTCGCGATTCTTTGAGCGCTTGTATCGCCTGTACGACGTCTCCATCGAATCTGGCCAACTGTGCTGCTAGCTTGCTGCTTTCGGTCCACTGCGAGGTAAAGTGAGTTTTTTGGCTAGATAAAAAAAGGAGTACTTTGATGAATGGTATCTTCTTCAGACTTACTCGGACGTTAACAGATGGGATAGCTTTCAGAAAATGCTCTAAACTATTACAATCAGATACTGTGAAAGTGTGGTAGTACAGAAGAGGGCATACTAGGGGAGTGACTCTTGCGATAACTTGCATGAAAAGATGCACCTCGTCTGCGTTAGGTACGCCAAGCACTCGGGGGTGACGATATCGTTCCCGGGAAACAATCTCGCAGGAGACTCGTATGGGGGTCGGGTTTCGCGGAACCGGGCTCGGATGTGCTCGACGAAGGGCCGCTGTGTGGTTGCACCCTGCGAGACAAGTAGCCGAAGAGCCGAGCGGAGGATCTCTTGCGGCACTATCCATTGGTTAGACCGAGGCACATGGGAACATAGTATGTTTCAATCTTCACTTGGACTAACAGTTTGATATCAGATAGTCGTCCATCATATTCCTTACAGCCGCGAGTAGAGGTCAGATGTTGTATTTCTAACTGGAATGATGCTGGATTGCTTACACATGGCCCGCCATGGCTAGTAGACACACACACCCTTGTTTATAAGGGTATTGATAGGTATATTCTTGATAGTGTGCGAACTATATTTATCAAAGGTGAATGGGCGTTGAGCTGACCTATTGAAGCGAATATATAGAAATTCCGAAGACGTTATTGTATGAAGGATCAATACCTTAAGGTAGGTATTTAACCTTACCTGCCCCGATTTCGCCGAACAGGGAAGGTCATGGAGCGAGCTATCAATCTAGAGTAAGCGACAATTGGCGTATATGAGCGGCAGAGGATGGCACGCCGAGATCGCGGTTTTTTGCCTTCAACATGGCTGACTCCAGAGTACAATGATCGCGACAATTAGATGACGAGTAGATATATTCTGATAACAATTTATTTTGCCCCGAAACCGAGTATGCAATAACTCTTCTCTCAAACGAGCGGAATTCGCATTCTACACTTCAGTAGAATTATACAGACGGAAAGGGAAGGCCTTACACCTTTCGCCATATGAAGATATCGCTTATTTGGTAGGTATTTAATTACCGGTAGCTGCAGGAGGCGCTGAGACAAGCGCAAGCGCCTATGAGATAACGCTCTTAACATGCTATTGGATGCATACCGTCGGGAGATCAGCGCCTATCTATAGGTACCAAAGTAGGCCTAACATGAGATTGTACAGGATTCTAGGGCTTGAAGGATTGGGAAGTCAAATATTTTCGATATCGAAGAGGACTGTTAATTGAAACTGCATTTGAATACCTAAGTTCATCCCACTCGCTTCATTATTCGTCCTTCATGCCTCAAACAAGCTTATAGGGCGATTTTGTTAATCTATGCGTTGGCCGCGGTTGGGATTAATGCCATGAAGATGTTGCAAGCAAGCTCTTATCCTGGAAAGAGACGAGGTTTTCATGGCTTATGGCATATCGAAAGTGAGCAATTGCAATTACGAACCACATAATAGCTAAACTTGAGTTTGTATCACATCTTTTTGTCGGATTCCTCTGTCCCCCCTATTCCATGGTTAATGGTTTAAGCTACCGTTCCCCCTTTTTCGACACCGCCGAACCCCACAAATCCCTGAACGAATCCCCTAACGTCAGTCAGTTATTGGGAATATATTATAAAATTCCTGCTCCGATTTCTTTGCCTCGACATTTCTTTGCATTTAATATTAGTTGATTCATTTAGGTTCTTAGCTAATAGAAAGTACAGATAGATAAATCCTTAGCTGGGTCTAAACGGCCCGTAGCAACACTCAACACTGGTCGGAATATACACTTGTGATAACAAATCAATCTGATTATCCCTTTATTATTATTTAACATGGGTTGGTAGATCGACCGCCTAAACTCGAATGACGATAGTGTCTACGATATCGTGCTACATAATTGGCTGGCTAAATTCAATTACTCCTCGGTACAACATTACCATGTCCTGCCGAAGGCAATACTCAAATGCTCCATAAAGTGTCGTGGGGTATCATTTTCATTTAAAAAGGAGACTGTAAAGTAGAACTTACAAGAGGGATCTTTTCTCGAGGAATAGAGTCTGGGAGTTTTTCATCATCACAATGCCACTAGTTCGCAACCCAATCCTGCCGGGATTCAACGCCGACCCGTCGATACTCCGGGTCGGCAGTGACTATTACATTGCTACATCTACATTCGAATGGTATCCCGGGGTCCAAATACACCACTCTAAGGACCTGGCAAACTGGGAGCTGGTCACGCGCCCCCTGAATCGAAAATCCCAGCTGGACATGCGTGGTGATCCCGATAGCTGCGGCGTATGGGCCCCTTGTCTTACTCATGATGGCGAAAAGTTTTGGCTTGTATATACGGACGTAAAGCGTAAAGACGGTTCTTTCAAGGATACTCACAATTACATTGTCAGCGCTCCGTCGATCAAAGGACCTTGGTCTGACCCCTTTTACATCAACTCTTCAGGATTCGATCCCTCATTGTTCCACGACGATGACGGCAGAAAGTGGTTCGTGAACATGCTGCAGGACCATCGGCGTCGGCCGCGGTCTTTCGCTGGGATTGTTCTGCAGGAGTTTGATCCCTCAGTGGGCAAACTCGTCGGCCCAAAGAAAAACATCTTCCGCGGAACCGAATTGGATCTCGTCGAGGGGCCACATCTATATAAAAGAAATGGATGGTATTATCTTCTCACAGCCGAGGGCGGTACTGCCTACCATCACGCATGCACATTGGCTCGCTCTCGCGACATATGGGGCCCATATGAAGTGCATCCGCAGAAATACATCCTTACCTCTAAAGATGCTCCACTTGTTGCTCTTCAGAGAGCTGGCCATGGCGATATCGTGGAGACTCCCGAAGGGAAAACTTACCTGGTGCACCTGACGGGCCGCCCCACGACTCAAGAGCGCCGCTGTGTTCTAGGTCGCGAAACCGCCATCCAGGAGGCTTTTTGGGAGGACGACTGGCTCTTCGTAAAAAACGGTCCCGTCCCCTCCCTATACGTCGAGGTTCCCGGTAAGAGGGATGATAGCGAGTACTGGGAAGAAAAACGATACACGTTTGAGAATGGCCTACACAAGGACTTCCAATGGCTGAGAACGCCCGAGACAGAACGCATTTTCGGTACAAAGGATGGGAAGCTCGTCTTGTTTGGCAGGGAGACGATCGGGTCGTGGTTCGAACAGGCCCTAGTTGCTCGGCGACAGACTCATTTCTCATATGACGCGGAGACTGTGATTGACTTCTCCCCGACCGACGAGAGGCAATTTGCGGGACTCACTGCCTACTACTGTCGCTACAACTTCTTCTATCTTACCGTAACAGCTCACTCCGATGGTCAGAGAGAGCTACTACTCTTGACTTCAGAAGCGTCCTGGCCAGATGGCAAGCTAACAACGCCGCTTGCAGACCCTGTGCAGATACCCAACCAGGGGAAGATTAAGCTTGCGCTAACAATCCGTAGTCGCGAGTTGCAATTCTTCTATGCATTAGAGGGGGGGCAATTGAATAAGATAGGTCCGGTTTATGACGCTTCTATCCTTTCTGATGAGTGTGGTGGTCATCAAGCTCATGGGAGCTTTACGGGGGCGTTTGTGGGACTTGCAGCTTCTGATGTGAACGGCACTGCACTACCAGCGACGTTTGACTATTTTACCTATCGCCCTATCACCCATCATACTGATCGGTACGATGTATAATTCGTTTCAAGTCGAGGTGCATCATATATTTTCCTATTTCGGGTAGGTTACATCAACAGAATATCAAAACGATATAGGATAATTTATGGGGAAAGGTAGCGCCGACATTATGATGAGTACACTAACAGACTATCTAAGCCCGCTCGAGCATCTCCCCCTTTACTCTCTACTAGACAATGTACTTTTCTGCGGCTTTTGATGAAAAGTTAACAGCTTGTAAAGAAACTAATACGAACAATATAGCAGTTTCACAGAGTATCTGAGGAACTCATTGTGCCTTGTGCAAACAATCCCTGATCCTTCAACAGATTGTTCGACAATCACAAAGTATAGAGCCGTTGCTTTACCATGGTAGTCTTTGTCTTGGCAATTGTCACCTAGGTACCTCTTGCTGTACCTGGTATGTATCGAGCTATTGAGTAAAAGTCTCTATATATACCAGCCATAGTCATCACTAACCTAGTGTTTTCACCTCTGAAGCTAGATAGAAACATAGGCAACCACACCTTTGTAACTTCAAAATGACACAGTTAAGATACCAAACGATCCATTGCCCATGGACCCACGATCCAAACCTGGACCCAGATAGCTTTTGGATCAGCGACCCTAAGATTGACAGGAGAGGATTTATATTTTTCAAAAGCCTCAGAGGGTCAAAAGTGCAGGCATTTTTCTCCCATGCTACAGGAGAACCCCTCGTGAGGAAAATGTTGGTGAGGGAAGCGTACAGGTCAGTAACGCCAGAGGAGCTTCGGATTTCAACAGCGCCAGGTGTGCTACGTCGATTACCCGGTCCCATGGGAGAGGGCGATAAACAGGAGATATTTTTCAACGAACTTGTGATGTGGAGGTGGTGGGAAGACGACACCTACTCTATATGGTATAAGTAAGTTCTGTGGTCAACTTCTCAGTATTTCAGGGTTAACAGTTGTAGGTTCTACAACGGCGGAAATCTTACAGATCTTGCGGATCAGTACTATCAACACAATCGAGCCGTACCAGAACACTTTATCTGGGTAAGTCATATCTAAACTATCAAAGACCCTCACTCTCTAGTTTTCCCAATGTCTGTTTAATACAGCAATATACCTACCTACCTAGGTACCTGCCCTCAGCCAGAAATCTTACTCGCGTCGGACTGGTGGACGGAAAGAAGTGCTAACGAGGCGTAAACAATAGTGGGTAGCTTATAGACTTGCTCTAGTCATCCGATATTTCAACTTTGGTGCACGGCCGCACTCGAATCGAGAGCATGCTCACTGGGACCGTAAGTAATTGAAGTTCATACGTCCCGAGGAATCATCAACTAACAATGGCTGCGAGCAGTGATTGCACACCGCGACATAGCACCAGAAAATATTTTCCTCCATTATCATGATAAACTGGGGAAAGATGCTATGAGAAATGCCAGGAAGTACGGTAACCCAAGCCATGCCTTTCCTGAAAGTAAGTAGCACCGGCCATTATTTTTCTACGACAGTGTTGCTTCTTATTGGCGCACTTGATGACTTAGGATATTACATGCAAAAGGAAATACTAACTCGCAGTATTACAGTCATTGTAGGTGATTTCGGTGAATCCAATCTAGCAAGCGATGACAGAGAGATTGTCAAAGGGGGCATATTTGCCAACCCTGATGTTAAATCATGGGAAGATATGGTACGTATATTACAAACACCTAGTCTAAAAAACTTCATCGTATTCCCCAAAGTGTCCTTCAATTTTCCTTTGGTTATAATGCTAACTCATCGCAGTAAGTGCTATTTGTATTAACCACTTGCGGCGTATCTCAAACCCTCACTGAAAGGGATATCACCTTCTTTAGATGCAGGTATAAGAAACTAGACTGACTGGCGTATTAGATACTGGGTGGGAAACAACCTTCGAAGACTGGCACAGGCGTCCTTTTATTACTTCGACGGTGCTGAAGACTACCCGGACGAGATGACTGTAGACGATATAAATGACAACCTTCCCCCAGACGAAACCCCTTACTCGGATGATCTTATCAACCTCCTCAAACGTTTTGAGTATCCCGGAATGCTCAACCGGCCTATGCCAGAGGGTGAATTCAAAGACGCCGATGGCAACAACATAGATATCGATGATGCACACCCGAATGCTCGTTGGGTGGCTGACGTGATGCTGCCTTTGGCTCGGAGGAAAGTCCGTCGATATCGAGGTGAGGTTTCAAGGGTTCCGGCTGGATATTTCACAGACATCGATGTGTCATGGACAAGACCCCCAAAAATCATGCCTTATGAGTAAGTTGAAGCAAGCCCATCTATTGCCTTTTAACTAGAACTCCAAGATCTAGAAATAGCACTAATATGCTTCGTGCAGATATACTCCTAAGGAACTGCAACGGCAGAATAATCAGGACAATGACGATAACCAGAACAACCAGGGTGACGGAAACAATGAAAATGAACAGGACGAGGAGAGCTCGGAAGGTGAAGAGGATGAGGAGGGCGATGAGGAGGGCGATGAGGAGGGCGAGGAGGAGGACGACGAGGGTGAGGATGATGAGGAGGGTGAGGTTGATGATGAGGGTGATGATGATGAGGAGGGTGAGGAAGACCAGGAGGACGACGAGGACGACGAGGACGACGAGGGTGAGGAGGTTGAGGAGGGTGAGGAGGGTGAGGAGGATGATGACGACGATGATGAATTTAGTGTTATTTCGGACGCGCCTCACGTATGCCCACCCACGGATAAGGAAAAAAATCGTCGCCAACTTGCAGAACTTAACGAGTGGAACAATAAATGGCCAGCACCCTCAGTTATGGTTGCAACATTTGGAATGTTCCCAAGAATCATTGACCAGAGAATCACCCCACCAGATCTTCCATACCCACCTCCACCAGACGGCGGCGATTCTGATTACGACGACGAGTCAGATGATGCAGGTTACGCGTCTGATTCAGCATCTGATGACACTGTATCTGAATTTGAGGATGATTCTTCTGGAAACGATGACCCTGAAAAGGACCCTGACTACGTCCCTCCTAGGGGGTAGAATCAAGCGTTGGTCTTGAAAAGATGAGTGAATCTTTTTCCCTCGAGTACGCAGGTACCTTATCTTGGACATATACCCGTGTGGCCTGTATTTCGATCATTTGTAGCGTTTCATAGCTTAGCATACACCATAGATAAGTGCCACTTTCATTAATAGGGGTCATTTCTAAATTATTTAAAATGATCTAAGGCCTAGCCCATAGGTGAACTACCATATGATTGACATGCAAAATATACATATATACATGTCACCTCACTATCGTTAGGGGTCATCACTTTCGCTTAGCCGTCATGGAAGACTACTGACGTACGTATTCTGCAGTTTAATGGTTCGTTTATGGGATCTGAAGAGGCTTGCGTAAGGGGAAATTCTTGTCTCAAACGTTCATCCCTCTATCTTATATCATTCACGGCTATAAGAAAACCGGCGGAGGTCGGGCAAATTTCCCCAAGGATCCCAAGATAATCGAGGCGCAAGCGTCCGTGGTCATCCTAGCTGGTAGCGGGACATCGTCAGTAATAGCGGAAACGGCGGCCGTAGTATATCATTCCAGATATTTACAAGAAGCTGCGTGCGACTATTTGTGGGAAATATGTTCCTCAAGGAGTGAGTAACACCATTATTGCGCGGTCCTAGTTACTTCGTGGAGTTATTAGCAGGCACCACTACTACTCGAACATTTCAGCTTCCAACTATAGCGATCTAATGAGCTTCATCCCGGAGCGATGGATGGGCACATTGACGACCGACGAGAGGAGTGTTGTTCAGCCATTCTCAGTCACCAGGAGGTCCTCGAAATTGCCCCGCTCAGCAGTAAGTGTATTAGCTCCGCCATCATTCAGAAAGCGAGTGATTAATATGACTGACGCAGATTTGCACTTTGCAACATCAACATAACGCTAACATATCCGCTATGGCGCTGCGATTTGGATTTGGGAGAGGGCATGGAGAACTGGACGGCAGGATGGCGGATTTATAATGGCTGGATTCAACCCGCGTTGCTGATCCTCTTTTCTTCATGGTAACAGAACAAGGCCTCACTCCCCCTTGCAGTACTTAAGAGTACTTGGTCGTAAAGCTATAAGTTCCCATTTCGGTAAAAGATCTTGAAAGTTGTTTCTTTCTATTGGAGCAAAACAATAGGTCAATGTAGAGTCAGGTATAATAAGAGAGAGACCCTTGTGATATAAGCTGATAATGCCACCCCCAATGCAAAGCGTACATAGCGTACATAGGTACCTAGGATAGCTTGCCTCACGCTATCCAACAGCTTGCTTGATTAGGCCACTTTTGGGGATTTAGCCAATCAAATAACCCTATGCCGGTGAAGATAATCCAGTTGAAGGCTAATACCAATAATTGTTCTATGTCGAGCTTCTCGACAGTAAGCGGGAGGTTCAGCCAGCACAGGCGTTGCAGTCAGGCGATAGCTTGTTGGGATTGTATCACCAATACATCAGGTTTATGAAGTAGATGAGGCAATTGAAGGATTTAGTGCGACGCATGGCTAAAGGGATGTATACCTCAGTATCCTCTCATCGACCAACAGACGGACGGCACGGGTTTTGTGTTGCCTTTCACCGGAGCCTGCAGTTAGTTCCCGATATTTCCGAACAATGCAGCGTTGATCGGCACATATCTAGAGAAGTGATTGGACGATAGCAGTACCGCCATATGCAGGTTATAGCTATGCACCCTGGGTTTCACATCATCTTATTACTGTTATCCCTTTATGTCCCAACGATCGCTACTCTGTTCTTCCAGCCTCATCTCTGGGGCGAGGCCTTATGACAGTCAAGCTAATACCCTGGCATGATGCGCGTGCAACTACCGAGACAACGGAAAGCTCCACATGGAGTAACGGGGATGCTTTGTGCGATGTTGAATACAGTGGTCGAGCTCTGACCCTCTGATCAAAGCATCGAGTTGCATGATTTTTAGCTAGGTAAATTTACCTTTACCTTTAGTGCCTACCTATAACAGCATGCTATCACTTAGCATCTTTACAAGAAAATAATACCTCCAAATTCCATCATGGGCAACGTTGTCAGCCAGTTCTTCTTCATTCCAGCCGCACCTCTCACAGAGAAGAACTGTCCTGACCAAACCGGGCGAGTGAGATACCCTCTAATCTATACCTCATACCCTTTCGTGTGTCTACCCGCGTGTGCTCATGTATTGTAGGTTTTCATCGTTACGGGAGGCTATACTGGTGTCGGGTTTGAGCTATGTAAAATCCTTTATGCCAAAAATGCCACTGTTTATATGGCAGGACGCTCTACACCCAAGGCTGAGAAAGCCTTGGCGAGTATCATAAGCTCATCACCCTCGAGTACGGGTTCCGTCGACTTCCTGAAACTCGATCTGTCCAACCTCTCCACCATCAAACCTGCGGTCAACTCGTTCACTTCCCAACAGCAACGTCTCGACGTCCTAGTAAACAATGCCGCTGTGCGCCTCAATCCTCTTCCTCCATATCTTACCTAGGTATCTAATCATAACCTAGGTCATGTATCCTCCCAAGGGCAGCAGAGATGCTCAAGGAAACGAGTTGCAGATAGGCACCAATTGCCTCGGCCATTATCTGCTCTACCAACTACTGCTCCCTCTCCTCGCCAAGACGGCATCGACCTCTCCAACGGGAAGCGTACGCGTTGCATGGGCTGCCTCCGTCGCCGTGCACGTCGCCACGCCACAGCCACAAGGGATCGTCATTGAAGAAGACGGGCGTCCCAAGGACCAAGGCGTGGAGGGTAATTACGCCCAGACGAAAGTCGGCAGTGTCTTCCTAGCGCGAGAATTCGCCAAAAAGACGCCCGAGACGGGGGTCGTGCACGCGGCTTTCAATCCGGGCAACCTGCGTTCAGAACTTCAACGAAACTGGACAGGACTTGACCATTGGATCACGGTGAGTTCGATTTTTTTTTCTCTCCAGGTACACGTCGAAACTTGCACTGATGTTATACCTCTTGAAGGACACCTTCCTATTACATCCGCCAATTTACGGCGCATACACGGAACTCTGGGCAATACTTGCCCCGGAGTTGACACCTGCTCATAGTGGTGCTTACGTCTATCCATGGGGTAGATTTGGCAGTATGCCGGCTGGCATCGAAAATTCGATGAAGGAGGAGTCTGGGATCTCAACCAGATTTGTAGAATGGTGCGGTAAACAAACGGAGGCTTTCGCGTAAAGCCGGCAAATGGATTGGATACTGAAAGTAATGTCTTAAATCAACCAATATTTACATTTTGTAATAGAATTTCTTCTATAATGTCACTCCGAGAAGCATGTTAACAGATAGGTGGTAGGTACTAAATTCTTTCAAATTTATAGCACCCCTTTGCGCTAAGTGCCTAATATTCTGCAGCGCCAGTAGCCAGCCCTAATCCTAGCCCCGAGTTCATGCTTTACTGGAAGGGTTAGGGTCCACGCTGTAAATATCAGGCAAAGAATCCTCCAATCCGATTGTCCGTTGGCTGGCACGCGCTATAATTATAGGAGTTATATAGGTAACTTTGAAATCATCAAATGCATACCACCCTCCATTTTGTAGTTCCGTATTTAACACAGATACCTAGGAACACATAAGATGCAGATATATAAATATAGGTAGCCACTACCCCTCCTCTGCATGCATCTACATCGGCGAAGTAACACGGTATCAGAAGTGGCTCGCACACTATTACCTTATGAGGTACACCCGGTGCCCAAGCACGGACCGCCCTAGGACGGACGATCCAAAAAGAATGATAGCGAGGCTCTGATAGCGAGGCTCTGATGGCCAGACGATTCGCCTGCCCATAGTATTGAGAGATATAATATAGTATGTATGCTTATAACTTGTGCACTTAATTCCTCCGTTACTCTCGACGTAGGTCCATTCCAGCCCATTCCATACCATATCTTTTTCAGCTTTTCCCCTAGGGTACATTAGTATGGCAGAAACTCAACGACCGACAATATGGGGCTTGGGAATCACCTTCTCTATTATTGCCGTTGTGGCTGTCATACTTCGATTCAAGGCTCGCCGAATCAAGGGTCAGAAGCTGAAATCGGATGACTGGACCATCCTCGCAGCACTGGTAAGACTCAACATCTACGACGATGTACCTTACTTTAGCTAATATATGGGAAACTTCCAGGTACTCTCGCTAGGTGTTACGGTAGACATATTAATTAGTGAGTTATAACATGATAATCAGGTCCAAACTACTAATGATGAGTATCGAAACTCGCTAGTGGCCCAGCATAGTGGCCTTGGAACTCATGGACAACACGGCAAGAACGGAAATATTCTTGACCCTGAAGCCCGCGCTATATTTGGAAAAGTGAGTATTACCCAGTATCTGTCCGTCACATACCTAGGTACTATAGTAAAGTACCTAGCTACCTACTCTGCGGGACCTGACTGTGCAAACATAGGCATCATACGCCCTTGAGATACTGGCTTGGCCGGCGGTGGGGATAACCAAGATCAGTGTCCTTCTCATGTATAAGCGTATTTTCACATCTCCAGGCTTTCGATTGATCGCTTGGGCACTGGTCGGACTGTCCATCGCTTTGACTATTACCTTTACATTTGCGCTGATATGTAGGTGCCATCTCCGATCATTAATTCCCAACTAATTTCTAAGTAGTCTCATGCATGCCAATTGTCTCGCGTTGGGACTACAGTATATCTTACACCTGCGTTGACGAAGTGGCGCTCGTCACTACTGCTTTGGCTACAGACGTTGCTACAGATTGTAAGTATACCAAGAGCTACAATGCGTCATTGGTAACCAGAAATTCAACTTAACGCTAGTCTTTGTCCTCCTTCTACCGATCCATAAAATATGGCAGCTGCAAATGCCACTGTCGCGAAAAATCTCGATCGTATGCATTTTCCTCCTCGGCGGATTGGTCAGCATTGTCGGCATCATCAGAATCCATTTCTTGACACAAGTCTATCATGCTCTTGGAGATAATGAAATAGATGTCTCTTGTATGCCATCACGAAGATATAGCAGCAGTGAATGTATGGAATGCTAACATGTCTCAGGGATATACGTGCCAGTCTACTACTGGACCATGATCGAAACCAATGTCGGCGTGCTGAGTGCCTGTCTTCCCACACTTCGTCCCATTCAAGAGCATTTTATACACAATATTTCCTTGTCCAAACTACGCGCCTCGGCGTCACGCCTTCTCTTAAGCAGCAAATCAGGCGTGACTCCGACTGTGCTTCGTCTCAGATCAGTGGAAGAGGGAATGAACTATGAAAATAATACGGCAACCTCACACGTGTCGAAACAACCGAAAATTGCGCCCGATTCTGAAAGATTTGATTTTGAAGATGGACCAATCCACCCCTGGGCATAGCTCCGAACCTACAAGGAATAGGGGCGAACTGAAGTATCTTCAAGTCAAGACCACTGCCTGCCTCGCCTAGGTCCCAGCGGTTACATATAATCATCAGTGCCCTATCCTTTAAACATCAACCCACCCAACTGTCTACAATCCAGCCAATTTTGCTGGTTTCTTTTGTGCTAGTATTTGGTCACCAATGATAATAAGAGAGAGATATGAAATGAACTGCTCTATGTGTTTTTCGAATATTGTGTTAATAGAAAAGAAACAAGAAATACCGAAGTCTACTATCGTTGGTTCTCTCGGAAAACCATGTCTAGGTACCTACCTATCTATATCCTTCTTTTATACAGCTGAATATAGCTATTCATCGGCTTTCCAAAATCGAGAATGCCTTATCCAACTCCTCCTGTAGATCCGGTTCCCAGATCCAGCTCATCCGACTCTTGTAATTCCTTTCGATCGCCTCGAGGTCATCCCCCTCAAGCTCGAACTCGTACAGCATGCCAGCCTCCCTGCTCGTCTTGACTAGCTTCTGCGTCCTCGGCCGCCTCACTTCGTCATACACCTTGAACACCTTGCCGATGTCCTGCGCGCTATCGATCCGACCAAGTAGGTGACTTAGCACACAGCTATCCTCGATGCACATGGCCGCGCCGGAGCCCTGGTGAGGGGTGGTCGCGTGCGCGGCATCGCCCAGCAGACAGACGCGCGGGCTCAGGCCGTAGTAGGTCTTCGTTGGAGGGTCGTTAAACAGAGCCCAGATGTCCTGCTTCTCCATCGCCCCGATGATCGCTTGTACATCAGGACCCCAGGTACTAAAGTCGTCTTGGATTTTCTCCTTCGTGGACGGAACCACCCATTGAGGATCCGTCCATTCATCAGTTGAGCTAAAGGCCACGACTGTGCATTGGGTTAGCTTAAAACATGGTAAAAATTGGTTTATGAAACATACCATTCATAATCTTCCCGTGTGCGATCGGGAATGTCAGGAGGTGACGGTGGTATCCGAAAAACATCTGGCTGTTTTGGGCGATTTCCGCGCCCAACAACTCCGTGGCCTTGTCCATCGGCACCAACCCCCTATACGCGTATTTTCCGGAGAAAACAGCCTTCGCTTCCTCTCCCAGTAAAACATCGCGAGTCTTGGACTTGATTCCGTCACAGCCCACGACGGCAGTATGTTGCGCTGTAGTTCCATCCGCGAAATGCAGCACGGCGTCTCCTGAACCGTCCTCGGCGCTGGTTATATTGGCCAGTCGCTTGCCGAACTTCGACACGGATTCCGGTAACAGCTTGAGGAGCTCGTCCAGAAAATGGGCTCGGTGCACGCCGCCGAAGATGCCCTCTTTGGAGTAATGGATCTCGAAGATGGGGTCTCCAACCTTCAACTCCTCCTTCTCCTTTTGCTTCACAACCCCATCTGCTCCGGCTTTTCGCTGGTCGCCAACTCGAACGGTAAACCAAATGTGCTGCTTCTCGTCCCAGACGCGTGTGATGCACTTGTTGTATCCTTCTATCATATCGGGGGATAATAGTTCCATAGCCCGAACGACGTTCGGGCCGAAACCCACACCCGCACCGATCTCCCCGAATTTCGACGCGGCCTCGTAGAGCGTGAAGGGTACATTGTGTCGAAGGAGACCAATTGCCAGGGATATCCCACTGATGCCTCCTCCGACGATTGCGATGTTAAATGGCTTCGTGGCTGACATACTGATTGAGGAACTGGTAAGGAAGGATCTGCGCTGGAGATCAGGGGCACTAAACAGAATGGATGGTTCTCCGACTAGTTCTTATACCCAACGGGTCGGAGGGTTTTAAAAGATGGTAGTATTCAGTTCGGCATATGAGAAGTGATCAAAGGGGCTCGGTATCGGCGAAGGAAGGATGCATGGTGTTGAGGGGCATTAGTCAAATGTTAGAAAGAAACGTATAAGCTCTCTGCGTTACCCACACTGGAGATGTTGAGGCCAACATGCAGATGCTGGTATTATCATTGTGATTCTTGGTCAATCGGAGAGTAAGCACGGAGTTCAAGCAATCCCGCATCTAACTGAGGTCCGTGCCTACATAGAATCTAGGTATGCGTAGCTAGCTGAAAACAATATCGGAATAAATGAAGTATCCATATCGGATTTAGGTAGGCGGTATAGCCCCAGTCAAAGTCCTAGTCGACATCTGCCTCGTCATAGAGCTGTCCGCTCTTTGAGAAGTATCTTACTCATCTTCTAGCAAAACGTCAGCCGGGATTGTCGGCCCATCCTGGAAAAAGTCAGTTCGGGAGAATCTCCATAAAAGTCGGCAGCCAAGCACGGCACTATAGCGAAGGACGGGGACTATGTAAGCGCGAAGCCGACGGACACGGGGCGCCGAAGCGATAAATACCTACCTTTACACTCCTTTTCAACGTCATGAGTCTGTTAGAAAGAAAGTGGGGTGAACCGCGAGGAATCAAGGTAGTATTGTCTAGATATTATGCTACCTTCTCCAACCTATTCCTTAGTGCAGCATTCTCCACACTCGTAACATTTCCCGCGGCGTCGATATTAAAGATGAACTGATCCAGAGGCTTGGATCCATACATGATACCCGCGACGCTAATCCAGGTTGCGCAGTCCGTCGTAAACGGTTTCGAGGCATTGGATAGACTTAAGTCCTCGAAGACGGCTTTGAACGCAACCCTTTTGCCTCCATCAGACGTCGCATCCCACAATCCGGTAGGATAGAGATGGACGCTTGGTCGGACCTTTTCCCAGTAGCTTTTCGTTATATTGTGGGCCATGGCTACAGAATAGAACATCAAATTAGTCCCGTTGCTAATCCATGAACTCAAGCTTAACCCGGGTGTTGCGCTGTCAACGACTATGCTTAGTGACGAGTTTAGTGCTGAATCTGAGCTGCTATATGTGCCACCGTACATCTCATTCGCTTGGCTACGTGCTGTGTTTATCATGGTCGGAAGATAGGTGTTGGACAATGCATCTGCCAGACTCGTTCCGAGGCCGGAGGGGGCCTCGCCAGCAACCAAGATAGAAAACCCAATGTCGAAATCTGGAATAATAGCAAGCATTGCGGTATACTTCCCTAAAGTTCCTACTTTGTTGAAGGAGGTTGCGAATTGATAAGGCGAATCTGTGCCTACCACGACGGTTAAGGGAGTGACAAGCCATGTCTGGAGCTAGGAGCGTACTGTACCTTTGGTAAGTGGAAGCTGGCGTACACCCCAGGGCATGCCCACTCCCGACTTGGGATCTGAACTGAATGTCACGGGCTTGAGCCACCTTCTCGTCATAGCCGGTGGTAACAACGAAGACCTCAGAATCGCTCGACCAATTCTAGATAAATCCGACGACGACGTATACATATTTCCGGTGCTTCGCCGTTGCAAGTTAGATTACGGTATGTACGTGAGTAAGCCATAGACAGGATGTGCTTACGGCGACTCATTGCCCATGTTGAACGCCCAGTTCGTTTGATAGCGACCACCAGGTATAATTCCAAGGGAATCCTTTGGGGTGCTGTAGAATGTGTGATTTAGTCCAAGGGGCAGGATGACTTTATCCTGGACCAGCTGCCCAAAGGATTTTCCCGTCATCTGCTCCAAGGCATACCCAAGGAGGGTATAACCAATGTCCGAGTAAGCTGGTGTAACATAGGGTGAGAATGATGGAGGTAACTTGTTGAGGCCCTCGAAAAACTCTACAGGTGGTCAATGGCCGCACCATCAATAATCAGTGTGGGATTCCAAGGGGTTGGATAAATGCTTACGGGTTCTGTTACACACTGGCCTGTTGCCACAAGGGGGGATTTCTGCACTCCCTATGATAGGAAACCCTATTTGTGCAGCCCGAGCAGCGGTTGACCCTTGCGTGAGCTCGCCTAACAGCGCGTCTGCACGTGAAGTGTGTAAGTCATCATCAATCATCGGAGAGAAGGTGACTGAGGACTCACAATCTCTGACAAGACCAGACATCTGGCTTGCCAACGAACCAATAGTGATAAAATCCCAATCCGGTTTTGTGATGGAATGAGAGTTATCGATGCCATCGTCAACCATTGCCTTGATTTCTGGGATATACTTGGTGATAGGGTCGTTCCATATACCGTCTCCGGCTTCCGCGAGGAATGTTAGGATGGTAAGCACTTTTGTGACACTTCCAAGCCTATATACAGTATCCCCGTCTACCTTAGTGACGCCCGTTGAATTGAGTGTTTCCAGATTAGGCGCAGTCCAATAACGAGACCACAGCGGCTCATCTTCGTCGGCTGAAAAGACCTCGACCGAATATGAGAACTTTTCAGATCCCGTACTGTTAGCATTCTCAATGTATTGAGAGAAAACGGAGTCTAACGATTCTGCCGCTTTCTTGATACCCGGTTGGGCAAGCAGGTTTGTGGGTTTCGGATATCCCAAGCCATATAGGGGACAATTCTGTTTGGCGTACACACTGTACGAAAAATATAGTAGGAGGATTCCGAATAACCACATTTTGGATATAGGCCGATTGCAGACCATAAATCAGGTAGCACAAGATGAGATTTAAAGCCCTGTTTGCTATCCACTTGACGAGAATGATCGCGAGAGACGCAAGAAACCAAATGGGTGATGCCATTGATATGAGGCAGCCAGGAAACGTAACCTACCTCCCCTCACCCCCCCCCCCGTTGATAGAGCTATTCGAAGTCGCATTTCTGGCAGGTTCGATAAGGCTATAAATTAAGTTACCATACCATAAGCTCATTAACCGTCAAGCGACTGGTGATAGCTTGACCGGGTTTGCGCACATCTTCATCGAAAGGGTTGACGTTGATGCGACCTTTGAATCCCAGTCAAGTTGATAAGCATCCCACTGGTAGATACCAAAGGCAGTCTATATCCTTGGCGCCGGGAGGAATCTAGACCTAACCTATGGGCATGTCGAAATAGGTTTCGGAGCTTTGAACCAGGGAATGGGGACCTTATTCTTTTACCTGCATCTTCTGTCCCTACATATATCGTCGCATGGTAGGGGTCTTACACAGCAATCAATGAGGTGGACCGTGTTTCCGTGTGATACACCAGGTGCTAATTTTAATATCCGGACGGCTTGTTATCAAGAATCTAGACTCAATGGTCTATCAGTTGCGAAAGGTGATGACGAATACCACCAAGGCAAGTACGTGTGAATAGCCGTCTTTGGGAAAGCTAAGAGTTATCCCAGATAGATTAATGGTAAGGGTTAGGGTTACGCCCGGACGGATGCTGTATTACGTGATAATTGGGGGCGGTTTAGGCGGGATTCCCCCATGACGTACCGCCGAATCAGGGGTTATGCATCGCTATCGCGTGGCGGGCAATGTAACAAGAGATTACCTATGGACGACGACAACTCCCATCTTAACACGACGTCCGAAAGACGCAAACGTCCACGATCACGCCACGATGATACACCACTCGCCGCGTGCGATCAGTGTCGGGGCCGTAAGGTCAAGTGCGACAAGCTCCAGCCCGAGTGTTCCAATTGTCGCAAAGCGGGCGTTGCTTGCACTTCGTCCGGCGCGTTCAAGCGCGTGAATCAAACCAAGCAGCTGCAAGTCTTTTTGACCCAATTGCTGACCCTATATACCCTCTTACACCCGACGATATGCTAACTAGATTCCTCCTGTTGCAGCAGGGATGACTTCTCCAGTGTTGTAGATCGCCTCGACGATATCGATCGAACTCTCAGTACCTTAACTCAACTCACCCAAGAGATCTCCGCGCGCGCGAATATACCTCCTCAGATACCCACTCTGTATACTTCTCCAGATATCCAACGATCACAGACTTTAAGCACTAGCAACTACCAAGCCCTTTTGCCTAGTACCCGGCAAGGGCGGCCCAGGTTGGCAGTCGAGGATAGTTATTCCCATGTGACAGTCAAGGTGGAACAAGGCGGGGAGCGAGTATATCCCTATCCCGCGGCCCTTGCCTTGATGAAATCTCTATCCAAACATATGACCCAAATTGTCGAGCGCGGAGGTGAGACGAATGGCAATACGGACATGATGATAAGAGATCCAGCCGTGAGATCGGGATTACGGCAACAGCTCGAGGGATTCCCATATCCATGTTGTACTCAACCCGTGATAACGACCGATCGCGCGCCCATCACGACCCCGCCGCGGTTCATTCTCGATTTGTCCATCGACAACTACTTGCGGAACTTCAATACCAGTACTCCTATATTCGATGATGCTTCGCTTCGTCAAGTTATAGACTTGCACTACTCAGGGAGACCTTCCGACGATAATAATGCCTGGGCGCTTATATTCAACAATATCGTCTTGCTTGAGCTTGGCATGGAAACCCAAGTATCGCGGGCCAGCAATTCCGTCGCGAGGAATATGAACGACGACCTATTTCCTTCGTTTTTACGGAACTGCGATCGCGCGTTAGCTGATCTGGATTCTTTTGCATGTCCTTCTCTGGTTAACATTCAAGCACTTTTGACATTGGTAGGTTCGCCGCGCATAGACTAGCTCGTATTGCTTCTTGGTATTAACCCGTTGTCTCTTACGTAGGCTCTCGTAACTTGGCAGTTTTACAGCGGTGTGATCTATGAAAAGGTATGCCAGAGAGCATGCCAAGTTGGCCGCACTGTGGGCTTACATCGATCCAAAACCGGTGCAGGCGGGGACCCAACGGAGCGGGAGCGCTTATACAGGGTCCTCTATACTCTAGATAAGTACCGCGTTTTCATGACTGGTCAACCCTGCGACCTCCATTCATTTGATTCCGACGTAATCTTAAAATCAAGCTCAGAAGACGAGTCGTCAATTCAACGGCTTAATCATGCTTTTGATCAAATGATGGAGATTTGGGAAGAGATATATCTCGCCCTTCACTCTCTAAGAGCGGTCGCCTCTGACAAATCCTGCCGTATTCGACAGGGACGGCGCGTGGCTCAACTAATAGACGAATGGTACGAGCAGAATCGCGAGTTGATGGAGACGCCTCTCTTAAATGAAGGACCAGAAGTTAGTAGCAGGCAGCTTGAGTTGAAGTACTGTTACCACGTCACTCAGGTTCTGATTCTCCGTCATGATCGCCACAATGCGGACGTTCAACAGGAAGTGCGCAGCCACGCCCGCATCTGCCTCAGGCTTATCCGCGAGGCTAGCTCCTCACAGTTTACCACCACGACTCTGACATTACTGCACCGAATATTCAACATCTACCCCATCCCCGCATTCATCGATATTATTGCTTTTCACTTCGACAATCTAGCTGCGAGTAAGGACTTGGATCCAGAATTCGAGGCTGATTCCGAGTTGCTCCGGATCGTATCCCGTCATCTTCAAGTGTTGCAAAACCCCAACTTTCCAACAGTATACTTGACTCGCTTGCAGCTTGGTTTGAACTGGGCTCTAGGTATCATTGACGTTGTTAAAGCTAGGTCGGTTAATCAATCTCAGGGGTCATTAGGCAATACTGTCAACAGCTCTTCTACTCCAGGTTTCGCCTCAAACCTAGAATCAGCATTCAGCCCGGTACAACCTAACTCGAATATATGCTTAGACCAGCAGCTCAGTAACGAAAACATAGAATCGACCCCATCGGGAACAGAACTTATCGACTTTGGTTTCTGTACCAATGGGCCGCAGTCGACGTCCTCTGATCTTAATCTAGGAACTCAGCTCTACCCCACACCTCAAGAGCGCGACTTAGGTTACAACTTAGCTGATTTCTTTCAGGGGCCCTTTGAATGATATCTGGGTAATTAAACCATCCAGTCGGAAGTTTATTAGGTACCTATTAGACCAGCCCCTAAAATGTTCTGGGTCTATGCGCGTCCATCTCCTTTGGCTTTTACCTGGGCATTCAAACGATGTCCGATATTGAGACGCCAAATTTTATTTCTTTTCACTCGTGAACCTTGCCAGGGAAGTCCGGCCATGAAAATCTGTTGAAGATGTAGGCGCACGGGAGCAAACGGTCCCTTTTAAAACACAATCATAATAAATCATAATATAACCAGCAGAGAAACAAACACACTTCGTGTGTGCTCCGTTATCCATAAAGTTGATCCCCCAACCCCCCAACGCCGCGCTAATCCTGCGCCAAAATTCGTGCCCATTATCTCGTATAATATGCTCAAGTCCGGGAAGGGTGACCTTATGCGTATAACCGGTTAATCCGCAAATGCTCACGACATCGATTGCCTATGCTGCCAATGTGATGCTTCCACCGATTCGAGCGACGCCGAAGAAGACTGGTTGGGGTTCGGTTTCCGACAATATACCGTCATTCTAAGTCCGTCAGTACCAACAACACCTAGTCGACGTCCTCAAAACATCGGGTATGAGCCTTACAGTGTAGAATAGGAATGTATCCGCGTGTTCTCGATATCTCTCCGCACGTCCACCAGCAACCTTTCCAACGCCTCCTTCGACCAGCCCAAGCCCTGCGTAAACACGCCGAGCGACCAGATATCGATTACCTGCAACATGTTGCTTTTTTGCATGGCGCCGATCCTTTGGCTCTGCTTCCCGGGCGGCCAGGTATTCGTGGGTACGGCGTATTTCCGCTCGACAATGTTCTCGAAGCCCGCCTTCTCCATCACTCGCTTGTATTCGAGGATGTAGAACAGCGATCTTCCCAAGTTCTTGAGGCCTGCGTTGGGTGTTAGTCTTATTTAGTGGTGGATTCGTGGGGAAGGGGGGTCTCGGATGGTCTACCTTCAGATATGAGTCTGTTCCACTTCTCGAAGGCTGTACCGTCCAGAGATCGATCCGAGGACTGCGCATTGAGGATCCACTCCTGGAATTCAACCCATCCGCCAGGCTCGAGGTTGTCGTAGATGGACTTGAACAACTTGTGCTTGTCGGTGGGCTCGCCTAGGCTTCGTACATGGATGAGGTCAAACGAGCTGCCGAATGTCCATTCGTCGTAGACGTCCGCGGTGTAGAAGTGGCAATTGGGAAGGACGAAAGGCGGCTGGGGGACTGAATTCAGATCAACTCCGATTACTTCGCTGTCCGGATTCCTCCTAGCTATACGCTTATTAATATTTGCGTACGATATGGTGCCAATAGGTGGGATGAATTGTACGTGCCGAAATCTAGCGCCCATATTCCCGTTCCAGTTCCGACATCGAGGACCCTTTTGGGCTTTACGGCTGGACATAGGTGGAGATTCCCGTCATGTGCCTCTATGCTAATTTCATGTTGAAGGTCTATTTTTTTCAGTCCATTAGTTCCCGTTTGTTTGATCTAGTAGCAGAATAATGTCTTACTCATCCGCTCTTGTTCTTGCTGGGAGTCGATCTGGTTAGCTAAGAACTATTTACTCAACATCGGTTTTAGTATTCATACCTTATCACTGGGTAACCAATAGTCTATTTGTTAGGATTCTAGCGTTAGTAACATAGTCATCCGGAGGATCTCGGGTTACACAGGAGCACGCACTCTTGTTAAACGAGCGACCAAATTTCTCGACGATTGAGCGAAAGAATCTCGAAGAGCCCGACCCAGATGTCTTGGTAGAATCTCTATTGCAATCGACAGGTTCCATGGTCAGTACGTTTCCCAAAACTGTGGCGAGTAGGGGAGAAACTGAGAGGTATGGTTTTAGATATAACCAGATAGAACCTACCTTCTCCTAGTCGACCGATGAGAGAGTCGAAGGTCTGGAAAAACTTCGTCTTCGGGAGCACCACCTCCTTCTTCGCCTGCGCCGGGCCCGGTCCGCGGCCATCCTTGATCAGTTGTCGCATCAGACTATCATCGTCACTGTTAGTCATCACGTAAGGGAGAGTTTAGTTGCGTGACAGATCAGTCAGGGGAGATAGAAAACAAGGCAAAGCAAAACAATGCACTAGTGTGTACACACGTGTTCAACCGTTCTACTGGTATCAGTCGAACTCAACCCATGCTGGAAGTAGCTGACGGGGTCCGTCGCTGTTGCAGGTGGTGATTGTGGCCGATCTATCGAGGGCGAGCCAAATGCCGGTTTTAACGGGCTAGGTGATGGAAACTGAACAGGGCCATGGGGTAACGTAGAGATGTCAGCATATAATGGAAGTCGAGGAGGTTGATAGCGCAGAGGACTCGAAGCAGTCCAAGCTGTTGAAGGCCTCGCCCGGTTCTTTGGAGATTTTGGAGATTTTGGAGAATCCGTGATGCTGGGTGCTTCCATTTGGGCCGTGTCGGAGATGGCAAACAACAACAACAACAACAAAGGAGCCGAGGCCAAAGCGGAACGCTACACACTAGCTTCGGGCCGCTCCCGTGGCTGAAAATCAACCGAAGTTAGCAGAATAAGTAACTCAATTATGTACTACCAACGCGGAACGAGGCATCTGTGTGTATGTAAAAAAGCAGATATGTATGTTGGTAGATGGAAAACTACAAACGGACCAACATACATCCAGAACCTAGGATGTAGGTAAGCTGCAACGATGAAGACATCTCGGACCAGGGGGGGGTGGGAGGGGAACCTGGCTGACAGCCCGGTCCATTATCCATGCTGCGGATATGTGCAGTCTCGAAGTATCATTTCTCACTATTATAGCGATCTCCGATCTTTTTCTTTTTTCACTTCTCTACCTGCCTATTTCTTCAGCACGGCTTATTCCTACTGGGAACCTTGGGATCCTATCGCATACTAGTCCCCTTGTTCGTTAATGTGGATTTAGGTAATAGTCCAAAATACCCCCCCTGGTATACTGCTAGTCACTTCTTCGTTTTGGTGGGATGCTCAATACTCTGTTCAGCCAGGGTAGCATCGAATTCTCTACAGCTGAGGCCCTGATAAACCAAAAGAAGCAAAGCGCCATGTTGTTGCAATTCTCCTCTCGTCATTATCGCGTTCTCGTGGGGAAGCTAGCAGGGTTTATGGACGCAGGAAACCGATAGCGCTACTGCAAAATACCGTTCCGCATTTCTGTCGTGTCGTCCCATCACGTTTGCCGCAATAAATTTCATACGATCCATAGATTGTGTGACGACCGGCGAAAATGAATATATGGAAACAAGACCTGATCGGATGCTTCGTCTTTCGTCAGAAGGAATGGCTCAGGTATAGTTCTTTCGCTACAGAACGTGGAATTTTGTAGGACAAGCTGAGTATACGTACGTACGTACGTACCTAGGTAAGGTAGGTGGTAGTTAGTTGGTTACCCTTGTCTTTGCACCTTAGATACCTAGAAGAATGCTAATGCGCATCAGTCACGGTCTTACAGCAGATCAGTCCGTGCCCACTAAGCCGCCAAGTTGAATGATCAACCAGAACTGCCAGAGAGGAGGGGGTCCCTTACTTTGGCAAGAGGTCTGGGCTCATGATAATCCGTGGTAGTCAAGCTTCTTGGCGGTGAACGGTTTCCAACTGCCCGCACGGACTGCTACAAATTAATACCGCGGTTGAACGTTGATAGCTATAGAACGGCTGGATTTCATCTTGTCATACACGTGTCTTCGTTATAGGAACGTGCTTATTTTGTTAGAACTTATTTATGACCATCAGCACGTGGCTTCGTAGTAGCATCCCGCTCAAGTAACGGGCCCCTCGAGATATCCGTCCCTGCAGCGAGCACTCCACAGGTTCGCATTGCTCACCTCCAGAAACGCTGTGCCGAGTGGACGTGACACGTCAGACATATATCCCGACGCAATGGTTCATACGATTTTTTGAATTCGTACGATGCCGATGCAACCAACCTTTAGCCCTTGCGCACGAGCTACAAACCAGGCCTGGACTAACGTCTGTCCCCGTCCTGTATTCGTAGTGTAATCTCCAGCATCGTGTTCTAATGCAGTGGGCCAGGCCCTAAGTAGAAAATCGCGCTGACCGTAACAGTCTTGTCGTACCATTTGGGTTACTTGGTATGCTCTGTCACAGTTAGCATCACCAGGAGTTAACGCGCCGTATGCATATCCCATATCAAACACCACCAACATACATATTCCATCTCACCCCTCTCTAATGAAAACAATTTCAACGTGTTATCGTGTCCAGGACTAATGCGAGGCTTACCAACTACTCGGACTCGGGCATCTGGGGATTGTGTCTAGAACATTGTATGGTTGGTGAGACGGCGATTTATTATATCCCTCTGTTGCGTGTCCTTATCGCCCCAACTCGAATTATCGTCTTAGAGGTCCTGCTGATGTTTGCGTAGGATTATCCTTTCCGTATATAGCTCTATGTAGGCCGGACTAGGTCGCCGTAGCTCAGTCATACTAGACTTTCTTCAATGGCCATAAGCAGACCTACTCGACTCGACTACGGTCAAGTTTTGCAATAAGAACGCCGTGCTTCCCGAGATTATGGTGATGTTGGTGTCAGGAGATTCACTTACCCCTCGTTAATGTCGCACTTGCCATACCCCCTATCCTAGAACGTCCAAGGATTCTCTATACTTTACGCCTCGACATAAACCTCGACTGCCAAAACGGGACTCCCTTTCGGGCCCCCGCCCCTCCTTTTCACGATGAACGGGATCAACAGCTTCAGTTCGGACTCTGTTACCTCTTCCAGTTTCGAGGACATCAAGGACACACCAACCCCTGGACCAGTTCCGATTGCGATCTGCGGAATTGGTGTAAGGCTTTCCGGCGGTATACGAAATACCAACGACTACTGGGACCTCCTGGTCAATGGCCGGGATGCTCGAGGCCCCGTCCCGAAGAGCCGGTATAACGCCGAAGGCTTTGATGGTTCTCTTGACGGAAAGGAACGCATCGAAGCTAATGATGGTTACTACCTAGAAGATGACGTCTCCCGATTCGACCCCTCTCTCTTTTCCATGACTCAGGTACAGCTGGAGAGATGTGATCCCCAGCAAAGGTTACTACTAGAGGTTACTCGAGAGTGTCTTGAAGATGCAGGAGAAGTAAAATATCGTGGCAAGCCGATAGGTTGTTACGTAGGTACTTTTGGTGAGGAGTGGCAGCAAATGCAGAATAAAGATGGACAGCAGATCGGCAACCATCTCGTCACTGGCGCCGGAGATTGGATGCTGGCCAACCGGGTTTCGTACGAGTACAATCTCTGTGGACCAAGGTGAGTCGCCTATTCAACTATGTCTAGCAGCTTGAATCTAGCTGATGATCGAATCTTCTCTGCCATAGCATGGTCATTAGGACAGCCTGCTCAGCATCCTTGATTGCGTTACACGAGGCTTGCAGGGCACTCCAGTTTGGCGATGCTTCCGCTGCTGTCGTTGCTGGCACGAACCTCATACTCGGGCCTTCCCTCACGGTGCTCATGAACTCAGAGGGCGTTCTGTCTCCAGATGGCTCCTGTAAGAGCTTTGATGCCTCTGCAAACGGCTATGCTCGAGCTGAAGGAATAACTGCCATCTACGTTAAGAGGCTCACGGACGCGATTCGTGATGGTAACCCCATTCGGGCGGTTATCCGAGGGACTGCAACCAACAGCGATGGCAAAAGCCAAGGAATGCTTGTCCCGCATGGAGAGGCCCTTGAATCGCTCATGAGGAAGATTTACACCGATGCAGGGCTCGATCCGTGTGATACTGCATTTGTAGAGGTACGTATGATTGCTCGTCTGTTTCTGCAGTAAAACTGATGCTTAACGCGAATCGTTCAGTGTCATGGTACGGGAACCTCAGTCGGCGATCCTATCGAGACCTCCGCCGTCGGAGAAGTATTCGGTGAAAAGGGGGTTTATATCGGTTCCGTGAAACCTAGTATTGGGCACTGCGAGGGAAGTGCCGGTCTTGCGAGTTTGATTAAAGCCGTATTGGCTTTAGAGAATAGAACGATACCCCCTAATATCAAATTTGATAACCCTAACCCCAAGAGTGAGTTGATAGCCCAGGAGCCCATGGAACTCCATTCAAGCTGACTCTCAACTCTCAGTTCCATTTAAGGAAAAGAAACTGACGGTACCGACAACGCCGACACCATTCCCAGCCAATAAAGCCGAAAGAGTCAGTGTCAACTCTTTCGGCATCGGTGGTTCGAATGTACATGTAAGTACTCGTGTCATCTATACCATATTAGCCATGCATGTTTGCTAATATCACAAAAGGTTATCATCGACTCATTCCCGGTTTCGAAAGAAACAGGGAGAGTCCCAAATGTTGCGAAGCAGCCGGAACTTTTCGTCTTCTCAGCGAATACTCAAAATTCGCTAAAGCGAAAAATCGAGGAGTACCAAGAATACGTTTCTCAGCACCCCTTAGAGGTGCACGATGTGGCACACACTCTAGCCCTTCATCGAGACCAATTCCCGCATAGGGCTTTCGTGATCAAGTCTGGCGATAAGGTCATCAACACATCGCCCATAGTGAAAGTTCCCGGAAAGGCGTCCCAACGTAAAGTCACGATGGTCTTCACCGGACAGGGCAGTCAATGGGCCGAGATGGGGAAGGGGCTTTTTATAACCAATGCTGAATTCCGCGAGGACGTTCACCTCATGGATGAAATACTGCGACATACTGCAAGGCCTCCGAAATGGACAATCGAGGGTAAGTTCTTTCGATATCTACCTCAAGTTTTAGGATGCGCGCTAACCCCTATTCTTCTGTTGTCTCTTAGCTGAGATACTCAAGCCTGAGGAGATTAGCCAAATGAACGAAAGCCAGCTTTCGCAACCTTTATGTACGGCGCTACAGCTTGGAATTTTCCGTCATTATAAGCGTCTTGGGGTCACGCCGGCTGCCGTTGTAGGACACTCCAGTGGCGAGATTGCTGCCGCATATGCTGCTGGGTATGTTTCATTGGAGTTTGCCATCAAGGCCGCATACTACCGAGGTCTTGTCTCTTCGAGGAGTACTTCCGACGGCTCGATGGCCGCGATTGGGCTTGGATCCGAAGCAGTAGCCAGGCTTCTCCCCGAGGGTGTCGTAGTTGCGTGCGAGAACAGCCCTCAGAGCACGACAATATCTGGGGATCGCGTATTAGTAGAGCAAGTCGTATCAACCATAAAAGCAGCCACGCCGGATACTTTCGCTCGAATGTTGAAAGTCGATATGGCATATCATTCACGTGAGTAGCAACCAGTCATTAATTGTCCCCTTTTCCAGACCCCCAACTAATAGTTGTGTCACCTAGATCATATGGAACCACTAGCAAAGGAGTATCTCCAGCTGCTCAAAGAAGAGAAGAATTCTGTAACCAACGGGGGACTACCTTCATCTCACCCCATATTCATGTCGAGCGTAACCACCAAGGTAATAGATAGCCCGGTTGACATAGGCCCGGAATACTGGGTCACCAACCTCGTCTCGCCAGTTCGCTTTAACACGGCGGTGAAGAACCTCCTCGAGCTACGAGGTGACTCCAGTATCTTCCTAGAAATTGGTCCCCACGGCGCACTAGCTGGGCCCCTGCGTCAGATATGTTCTGCAGGCTCGTGGCAGTGCAACTACATCGCATCGCAGAATCGCGGTGATGATAGCACGGTTTCGCTTCTTGCTTCATTAGGACGGCTCTTCCAGGAGAACGTCAACATCGATTTCGAACCGCTTTTCTCAGGTGGGCGAGTTGTCCCAGGACTACCTACATACCCCTGGGATCGTAGCGGCCAGTCATTCTGGAACGAAAGTCGATTATCTACGGCAAATCGACATCGGAAATACCCGCATCATTGCATACTGGGAGTCAGAGCTACCGAATCGCCAGACACTGAACCGTTCTGGCGGAATGTTCTGCACCTGGACGATGCGTCTTGGCTCGTGGACCATAAAGTAGCGCGAGATGTTGTTTTTCCATTTGCGGGATACGTCGCCATGGCCGGCGAGGCGATTCGTCAGGTAGCAGGTGCCGACACCGGATCGAGCTACCATATTCGACATATTGTCGCTCACACAGCTCTTGTCCTGAACGACTCAAAACCGACAGAGATCATCACGACGTTACGTCGAAAGCGCCTCACCGATTCAGATGAATCTCAGTGGTATGAATTCGTCATCACCTCCTACAGTGGCTCTGCTTGGATCAAGCATTGCAGCGGAGATGTCAAGCATATCGATGGACCAAGCTCTACTCCGTCTTGGAGTACCGAAGAGCTCCCTCGTAAATTGGCGAGTCCAGCATTCTATGACACGATGGACCGCAATGGTTTCATCTACGGCCCAGAATTCCAATCCCTAACAGACATCACCGCATCGACCACTAAGCAGATCGCAGAAGCTAGTCTCGTAGACAAACACAATCATGTATCCGCACCATTCTCTCTTCACCCAGTAGCGATCGATGGCTGTTTGCAGCTTCTCATGATCGCTATAGCGCAGGGACTTTGTCGGAACTTTGACGGCTTGTATGTTCCAACATATATCGACGAGCTCATCATCTCCCGAGGCGCGGCAGAGATGCAAGCACGAGCCTGGGCCAAGAAAGGCGACCTCAAAACCGGTGAGGTCGAGTGTGTCGCAGGCAGATGTGTAGCATTAAAGCTGCGCGGTCTACAACTGGCACCTCTCGAGAACGATGATGTGATCGCCGAGCCCATAGACAAGCATGCGGCAGCGCACATTCAATGGCTCCCAGACTTCGACTTCACAGATCAAAGAGCACTTTTCACCGCCCCCAGGCCCGACCGGGTGCACCTCAAAATGCAGCAAGAACTTTCTTTCCTGTGTATGATAGAAGAGGTAAAAGTAACAGAAGGACTTGAGACATGCCAACCACACTTCGCCAAGCTTCGCGACTGGATGAAGGAGGAAATTGCAGAAGCGACCAGGGGGCAGAGTTCATTCCCGCTCGTCGATGATGCAGCGGGACTTATAGCCCTGGATCCCGCGCAGAGGCAAAATATGATCGAGTCGCACCTCGAAATACTGAAGGCAGGACAGCACAGCGCACTGTCCATCGGCATAAAGCTCGTGTGCGACCATGCCGCAGAGCTGTTCACTGGCCAGCGAGAGACAATCGATGTGCTCATGCAGGACAACCTCCTAGCAGAAATTTATAACCACACAAGCTTCGGATACGGTGATTTCGTGCGACTACTAGCGAACGCACGTCCAAACTTGCGTATTCTAGAAGTCGGCGCCGGCACAGGTGGCACCACGGAGCTTATCCTACGGGATCTCGTTGACGAGGGTGGATTCCCTGTCTATTCTGTTTATACATTCACCGACGTGTCATCCGGCTTCTTAGTCAAGGCTCGCGAGCGTTTCTCATACGCCCCGAACATGGAGTACAAGGTGTTTGATATCAGCAGACCAGCAGCCGAGCAAGGATTTGAGTGCGGAGAAAAGGGGTCGTATGATTTGATCCTCGCGGCCAACGTCGTCCATGCAACACCCTTCATTCAGGAAACGCTCAAAAATGTCAAGTCGCTGTTAAAACCAGACGGCATGCTGGTGTTGACGGAACTCCTGCCCACGTTGCGAACGGCAAACTACATGTTTGGCCATTTCGCGGGATGGTGGCTAGGCGAGGCGGATGCCAGACCGATTAATCCTCTGATACCTGTTGAGCGATGGGACAGCGAGTTGAAAGCTGCGGGTTTTCAAGGGGTGGATACATTTGTGTCTGACGATGAGGAGCCCTACAACCAGATCGTCACAATTGTATCGCGACCACAGGCGAAGAATCCAGTTCCAGCCAAACGAGTCACTCTGCTATGTGATAACGAGGACATAGGTGTAGCCCAGACTTTAAGGACATTTCTGCAAGACTTAGGATGGGAGGTGACCCCATGCGGTTTAACATCAATACCGCCTCCCGATCAAGACATCATCTCATGCTTGAATCTCGAGAGCGATTGGTTCACCAACCTAACCAAGGAGAACTTCTCTCACCTGCAGACCCTCGCGAAAAGCATCAGCCAAAGCAAGGTCCTCTGGCTAACCCAACCAGTGCAACTGCAATGCGAGGATCCACGCCCAGCAACCTTCATCGGCGTGGCACGCAGTCTGCGAGCCGAGAAGATCCCCAGTCTCTGCACGCTCGAGATCCAGGCCAACGAGCCACGGTTCGCAGAGTTGGTCCTCGGTGTCTTTGACAAGATCCGCACGCAGGAAGACGTCGGCACGTTAGCGCCCGAGTACGAATTTGCCGTCGCGAACGCCCAGGTCTGCATCCCGCGGTATCACCCATTCTCGCTGACCGATCGACTCAAGGGAGGAAATACTATCTCAGCAAGTGAGAACAAGAAGACGGCTCTGACCATCGGCAGAATAGGGTCTATGGAGACACTCCACTGGATCGACAAGCCGCTCCCGGCAGACCTCCCAGAAGACTTCGTCGAGATAGAAACGCGCGCCGTGGGTTTGAACTTCCGAGACGTGGTGCTAGCACGAGGTATCATCTCATCGTCCGCACCCGACGGCCACATCCTGCTTGGGTATGAGATGGCCGGGATAGTACGCAAGGTCGGTTCCGCCGTCACGCACCTCTCGCCCGGCGACCGCGTCATGGCGCTGTGCAACGGGTGCATGGCCACCCGGAACATGGCTCCGGCCGAAATCTCCGTCCGGATCCCTGACACCCTAAGCTTCGAGGCCGCGGCCACGATCCCCGTGTGCTTCGGCACCGCGATCCACGGGCTCATCGACATTGGACGTCTAGAGCGCGGGCAGAGCGTGCTCATCCACTCAGCCTGCGGCGGCGTTGGGGTCGCTTCGATACAAATCTGCAAAATGCTCGGCGTGGACATCTACGCCACCGTCGGGAGTGAGAAGAAGGTCCGGTATTTGATGGAGCACTTTGGGATCCCGCGGTCTCGTATTTTCAATTCTCGGGACGCTTCGTTCGTTGAGGGGGTCATGCGGGAGACGGATGGTCGAGGCGTCGACTTGGTGCTCAACTCGTTGTCTGGCGAGCTGCTGCACGAGTCCTGGCGGTGTGTTGCGAGGTTTGGGATTATGATCGAGCTTGGTCTGCGGGACTCCATGGGATCTGGTCGCTTGAACATGCTGCCGTTTGCGGACAATCGCTCGTATCATGGGATTAACTTGTCTGCGTTTAGCGAGCGACCAAAATGGCTACGAAGGTAAGATTCCCCATCTCCTTGCCGGTATCATCGTGAACCTACTTAGGATTGTGCTCACAAAAAATCAGATTACTGAATGCATTCGTTGACTTCTACAACCAAGGCTTGGTTCGGCCGATCGAGCCCATTGCTACTTTCGATGCCAAACTTATATCAAGAGCATTCCGTCATCTGGAAGATGGCGACCATCTCGGCAAAATAATAGTCACCTTCCCTCCCCTTGGCTCGACAACGTCCATTGAGTCAGTGCCCCAACGCCGCCATATCGAGTTCGATCCGACTGCCACCTACCTTCTCGTAGGTGGTGCGGGTGGTCTAGGTCGATCCATCGCAACTTGGATGGTAGAAAGAGGCGCACGAAACCTAACATTCCTTTCGCGTAGTGCAGGCGTTAGCGATATTAGCAAGTCGCTATTTGTAGAGCTAGAGTCTATGGGATGCTCTGTGGCGGCGGTCGCTGGCCGTGTTGATCAGATGGAAGATGTACAAGAAGCGATCCGCCAATCCAAATCTCCTATAAAGGGAGTAATACAGTTGGCCATGGTCCTGAGAGTAAGAACCTCCCAGTTGAAAGCATTAGAATATGCAATTGATACTGACCAACTCACACAGGACTCATCAATGGTGGATATGGAATGGTCTCAATGGCAAGACGCCCTCGCACCCAAAGTCGACGGTACTTGGAACCTCCACCGGGCATTCCAATCCGACGCCCTTGATTTCTTCTTCCTAGCCAGCTCCCTCGTCAGCGTAGCCGACGCTCTCGGCCAAGGCAACTACGTTGCAGCCAGCACATTCATCGAGACGTTCTGCCGGTACCGACACTCGCTAGGCTTGCCAGCATCGGTCCTCAACATCGGACCCGTCAGGGACATCGGTTTCGTAGCCGAGAACGCCCACGCCATGCACAACATCAAGATTCAAGGCCTGTACTTCCTCGGCGAGCGTGAATTCCTAGACTTTTTCGAGCTGAGCCTCTTAGACAGCTACCCCGAGGAGTGTGGCGACAGTGCTCCTCGCGCCGTTCCACCCACGCCATGGCGTAATAGTGCACAGGTTATTATGGGCTTGCGGTCCGAGCAGGACCTTGATGACCATCAGAACCGCACGATGTGGCGAAGGGACCGACGCATGGGCATCTACCATAATGTGCGAGTCTCAGATGCGATAAAGGTCGATGAGAGCGATGCGCTACAAGAATTCCTCGCGCGAGTCGCCTCTACTGATACCGAGGATGGCGGAAAGGGGTTACTAAAGGAACAAAGCAGTATCGATTTCCTAGCTTATGAGATCGGAAGGAAAATCTACGACTTCCTCCTCCGCCCGGAGGAAGAGGTAGACGTGAGCGTGACGCTGGCGCATATGGGCCTAGACTCGTTGATGGCTATTGAGTTGAGACGGTGGTTTAAAGGCGCATTTGCGCTTACGTTGGGTGTGCTGGAGATTGTGGGAAGCGGGACATTGGCTCAGCTTGCAGAACTTGTGGCTGCAAAGTTGCTCGAGAAGCTGGAGAGCGAGTCTCAGAAGACTGCATAGAGGCGTATTTTCGTCTTAATTTTGATGTTATGTACCCAGTATAGAACGATTCCTTTGCATTCAAGTAGCTGTTATCAAATAAGAATCCCATTGTAAAAAAAATTCCACGTGAGTTATAATAGCTTGTGAACCTCATCAGTTAGGTAATTGTGTATAATAGGGTGGTCGAGTAAGTATCATACCTTCACTACCTAGGTACGTAATAAGAGAATGGGCTTTATTAAAAGATGTTGTAAGAGGAAGGGTTTCTAGTATTGACAGTATCAAAGGATGAAACTTCCAGTTCAAAGCTTAAACAGCTCCCTACAGTGCTCAAGGCACTATTTATTGCATGGCACCCCATATATAAGAAGGTTAGACTAAACAATTTGATTTGATTAAGTTGAGATCGCACGCTACTGAACACTGTAATATTTATACAATTCGTGCAGGAAATTTCCCTAGCAAGAAATCGATAGTAGCCACCACACCTCCTCCTCCTCATCTTTGTCATGAAGTCAGACATACTGTTGTGTAACGCCAGCACGAACCAACATCCCAAGCCACCGAAAACAAACCCCTTCCCCTTCCCCTCACTCTCTTCTCATCTCCTCCCCTCCATCACAAGCTCAGCTCAGCTCAATTCATAAACCCATCAATACTCCAACCAAGCCCCGAACAACCCAGCACTCATAAATCCAACAAACACCTTCCACTGCGGAAACGCGGGGCCGCCGAACTCGGGATCGACACCCATGGTGCCGGGGACCAGGATGGCCAGGAGCCCGGCGATCCAGTATATGGACCCGGTGAAGGCGGTGGTGAACAGGAACTCGCGGCGCAGCTCGGGCGTCTTGGGTTTCCGCCACGTGTAGTACAGCGTCAGGCCCGAGAGGATGATGGCCAGACCGACGGTCTGCGCGTTGTGGAATCTTTGGTGGCGTTGGTTAGTTGGTTCATTTATATTATCTATCTTTATCTTGCGTGATAGTGGCTTGCGATGGCTGTCGCGGAAATATGTAGATACACAAATAAGGTATGTAGGTAGGTACTTACTTCGCATGTGGCCGCCAGTTGGGGTTAAACATGTGTGTCTCGTTGAAGCAGTCGGCTAATAGAGTCCCAATGCACATGCCGAGGGCATCGATGGTGAGTAGAATACGGCCCAACATTTTCGTTCCTTTTCCCTTCCCTTTTTTCCCTCTCTTTCGTCTCTTCGAGTAGGAAGGTATCGTAACGTACGAAGCACAGTAAAAAAAAATTAAATTAAATGGGTAAATGTAAAATATCAGAAGGCCTCGTGTTACAAAAGCAGTGTCACGACATGGACATACATACATCTCCAACTACAAACATGTGATGGTATTTATTTCATATCAACCAACGGCTAGCGACCTACATACTACCATGGACCATGCCAATGCTGGAATGTGTACCTCCCTATTAATCAAAACCCACATCACATAAGCAAAGCAGCTAGCAACGCAAATATGATAGCAACGAAGCTCCGGTCTCCCAACTCCAAATATCCTACGTCACCACTAGAATCTCTAGATCAAAATCGGCAACACGACGAACGCCGTGCAAAATCGGGACCGAGGTGGGTGCCAAGCGCGCAACATCAAAATAATACCACTAAAACAGACATATCAGGGGAATGACTATACTACATCTGGTGATATGGATACAGTGGATTAACTAAGCTGACAAGTCAATATCGGACATTCGGTGCTTCGCTTCAATCGAAAAAAAAAAAAAAAAAAAAAAAGATTCTAGAACCGCAATATCCATGTCACATAGGGGATCGCATTTGCTTTCGTGCAATTTAGGTAGGCAACAGTTAATTGTTTAGGGGTGGGTATATTTACTAGTTTCCCTAGTACAGACCTGTATGTCAAGGCTTTCGAATGCCGCCGTAAACGCGAGACTGTGCTACTAACACACAAACATCTTCGTGGTACCACTGCAGGTCATATACAGTATCGCAAATCATGTATCAGAACTCAGCATCTAGGATACAGCAAAAGTTGAAAAGAACCCTTTCAACGCGAAGTTGTTGCTATAGTTCTCGAAAATGGTAATACACACGAGGCCGCTCTATAGCCTTTGTAATTATGACACGCTTGTTTGCCTGGCTCTTTGCTTCATTCGTCTCGCTCTAGCGCTTCATGCATTTCCTGAGGGAATCTTTTCATGCCCGCAATGTCTAAAGCCTTGCTGGAAACCCCTACCAGACTCGATCCCTTTTCGAGCCGGGGTATGTGTGCGTGTGAGATGCAAATATATACGGGTGTGACGCCCCGTCTCATCATACAACCTGATGCATTATCTCATGTTCCATTAATCTCCTTCGAGACCATGTACGTCCCTACGTGGAACGCGATCAAAATCCCTCGATAAACCCTTCGTTCAAGGATTGCGAATCCATTTACTGGCCGTCGGCCGCCTCCTCATTCTCTTCACTAGGGAGATCGGCTGCGATGACCGAATATTGGCCACCGGCACCAGCCCAGACAATTCGTTTTCCGCGAATGGCGGAGTTGTTGATGAGAGTAGGAACCTCAATATCATCTGTGGTACCTTGGCCGGTTTGGTAGTTGGCCGAGAAGCCCCAGGAGTATACTTTACCCTGGGTGTCGATGGCGAAGCTGGTATCTGTACCAGCTGCGATGAAAGCGGCCGCAATGTCTGTAAGTCATTAGCATGTTTCGAGCATTAAATTGGCTACACGGAAAATCAATACGTACCTGTTGTGGCTGTAGGTATTTGAAGAATTCGAGGCTTGTTGTTGTCATCGTAGATGGTATTCTCCTCGTTGTGAATATCAGACGGTTGTCCAACTTGGTGACCATCCACACGTCCCCAAGTAAGCAGTTTTCCCTCAGCTGTGCAAGCAACAGAGTGGTGCTCGCCACCTACGACCTGTGCGATCTTCTCCTCTTCGAGCGATGTGACGACCCTCGGCTGAAGAACCATGGCATCGTCTTGACCGCTGTTGATGTCAAGGCCAGTCTGTGAGTAGTTATTCAAGCCCCAAGACCAGACTCGACCGTCGTTATCAAGATAGAAGCTGTGGTACGAGCCGGCGGCAATGTCCACAGCCTGGTGTTTTTTGGTGAATCTACCACATGGTTGCGGAGTGAGGCCAGCACCCGGTCCGCCAAGTCGGCTAAGCGGCTTTCTGCCAAGTTGGTATTGGCCTCCGCTACCCCAAGTAAAGACCTTTCCGGTGTTGTCTAGAGCCAAAACGTGGTTGGAACCAGTGGCCAACTTTGTGATATTCTTCAATCCCGGGATGATCGTTGGTGTTGACTGGATTCGCTCTTCTTCGCTAAAACCAATGATGCCGTCAGATCCTCGGAAAGTACCCCAGCCATAGACCCAACCATCGTCGGTGAGAATAAACGATGCCGAATCGGTAGCGGCCACCTGAGAGATTTGTGTGCCTTCAGAAAGGATGCTGAGATCAACGCGACCGGGGGTGCTCTCATGCGGGTTAACTCCAGTATCATCTTCATCTTCATCGTCTTCTTCAGCATCAATGTCGCGAACACCGCCATCCCAGTTGGTGTCGCGACCCAGGGCCTTGTCATCGTTGACGCCCCAGGTCAGAACGGTCTGATCATGAGTCAGAGCAACGCAGTGCATACCACCACAGGCTAGAGCGACCACACCCTTCAGATTAGGGTTAAGTCGAGGACGCTTCACGTCGATAGGCTTCTTGCCGTCAACTCGCTTGCTACCGAGACCAAGCTCGCCAGATGATCCCTCGCCGAAGACGAAAACATCGAGTTGTTTCGAAGGGATTTGGTTGATTGGAGTCTGTCTTAGACCAGGGCCTCTGGTCTTGGGCTTAGGCTTGGGCTTAGCAGCAACAGGCTCTTCCTTGACTTTTCTCGCCACTCTACTAGCAGGTTTAGGAGGCTCCTCGTCCTTGGTAGCTCGGGCCTTCTTCGCCGGGCGTTGGACTTCTACCTCCTCTTCATCTTCTTCCTCTCTTGCGCGCTTCGCCTTTGATGCAGCGGGCTTTGCTGCTTTAGCAGCGGATTTGGCAGCTGGCTTAGCGGCGGCTTTCGGGGCCTTAGTAGCCTTGGTGGCCTTAGTAGCTTGGGTAGCTTGGGTAGCTTGGGTAGCTTTGGTAGCTTTGGCGGCAGGCCGTCCAACAGCTTTCACAGCTCTAGGGGCTTTGGCGGCAGCAGGACCGAGTTCTTCGGCGATCGCATCCTGTCTGTCGATCTCACGACCGTGATCGGCCTCTTTGCGGCCTCCCGACGTTCTTAATCGACCGCTGTCGCTGTCGCTGTCGCTGTCGCTGCCACTGCTACCACTCGCTTCAGGAGTTACAGATCGCTTCGTTACGCGTCGGCTCTGGCGACTCGCAGCTGTGGGTTCGACTGTAGCCTTTGGCTTTCGTGCGGTCTTCTTCGTGGCTTCCGTATTCTTCGCGGCCGTAGCCTTGGTACGTGTAGGCGCCATTGTAGACTCGATGTGGTAAGGAGGACGTCGCGTGTAGTGTCTAATATACTACAACGTAGAAAAGCAGTAATGGCCGAGGTAAACAATAGGTCTTTGATAGAATGACCAAGGGGGATGCGTCTTTGAAAGAAAGGTGATAAGGGAGGGAAGATGAAGTTGTGGCGTAATAAAAGAGTCAAATAGGGTAGCAGGGGTAGAGTGAATTTAGGAATTCAGGGTGAGTAAGGAGGTTAGTCGGATTACTGCCTACACGCGACGAGGTTGCGCAGGCAAAGTAGAGAGTACTGAGAGTACCGAGAGTCACGCAACTATCGCGTCTTGCTGAAAATCAGATGGATCAGACCAGACCAAAGCTCAGCCAGTCGAACGATGGTTGGGAATCCGGATGAGTAAACAAAAAATCGAATAATTTTTGCGTTGGAAACCAAGATGGATTTGACGCAGGGCTTTGTTGCAATCAAGAACAATTGACAAAAATTGACTTAAATTGACTTGAGGCAAAAAGAGACAAATGTTTGCGGTAGGGAGAATGAAGTTGTTAGAAAGAAAAACGCGCCGCTGGGAAATTTTGGCTGTGAAAAAAAAACCTTAGCTGTAAGTTCGGCACCCAAGGCCGCATGCAGCAATTGATGTAACCCTGTACCAAAACAATTCCTGCGAATGATCGCGCCCGCCCCACTATAGCTTTTTTTTACCAAAGCTTCTGTAGATAATTTTAGGCCAATCAAATTACAGTATCACTGCGATCAGCTCACTCACCGCCCCGAATCTATCCTGATTAAGACTCGATGAATTGATACCTCAGCTCCAATAACCTTGTCGCCTCATAAATTTATCCGGCAGAAAAGTTGATCGATGGAAAAGCGGTCTATGAAGACACCGTCACTTTGAGTTCTGAACTCTGCGTTATGGTTTTAGGGCTTGCGATTCACACCGAGTCACTAAGAGTCAATATCTTCATCCCTAGAACCAAATAAATTAATTATTTGAATTTTCCTTGCGAAGAAAAATAATAAAAAAGGGGGGCGGATGTACGTGGTGACCATTACAGCCATGTATTGGTTTTATTAGTCATTCGCCTCCCATAGAGAGTGAACCAGATGTTGCTGGCGTCTTCGTCAGTAATAGAAGAATCACAAAGGTAGAATTCCCTATATTATCCAGATTATAATCATGAGTAAGTATTTTGTCGCATTATTACCATGCTATCAGTTATCTAGGTAACTCCAGACTCCTTTTCCGTGACCATGATCCTGAGAGCATCGCCATATTTCTCTCCGAGTAGAATAAACCGTCCCATTGCCATCGTTCATCCTATGCCAGGTATATTACATCGTCATATTTCCTCAGCGAAAGAAAGACTTCCTATTTTTGTGTGGTGAAGTCGATCTCGTTCGGGTTGGAAGCAGCCCGCTCGCACGTGCATGAGCCAGCAGGTCGGGAGCCACATACGCATGTGTTACCGCTAACGGCGCGGTTCTCGGCGTTGGCGTTCTCACAGGTGCATTGGCCGGCGGGGCGAGCACGGCATGAGCATCGTGCGCCACTTAGTGCGTTCTCAGTTGCCGCTTTCTCGCATGAGCAATCCAAGGCAGACTTTTCGCCGCAGGAGCAGGTCGCTTGCTTGGCTGTGGAGGACCGAGTCAGTTGAATATTCGAGAGAACTTGTTTCCATGGAAGGATTGTTGTAGAACATACCGCATACACACTCGCCGCCAGAGTTCTTACCACAGCAGGTGGGAGTTGCGCTTGTGACTTGAGTGGCCATTGTGATAGAATGTGGTGGTAGATGGTATTCTGAATGGATAGATGTTGTATGTTGTTGGTAGGTGTTGCGTGAAGCTCGGAGATGCTTGAGATGATGTATCGTTGATGATATTCTTAAATTGGTAGATATTCCTAGAAGAAAGGCTGTTGATATTTATATTTATGAACTCTCTATTCTGTTGCTATGAACCATAGCCTGCCACTGACATCACTAGTTTTACACCTTTGTAAGGAAAGGTCATCATGTTGGCTCTCATTGGCCGGTTTGTCTTTGGCACGGTTATGGTGACCAATCACAGTGTATATGATTACTTTCGTCTAGGTTATGGGTGGCCAAGCCGTCCGTGCTAGAAAAGATCCAGATCATTCACCGGCCTACTGAGGCTTAAATTTTCAACATCATGAGTTCCAGACGCGTGAATGGTCTGATAGACCCATCCAAATCGCACGGTCTGGCTCACCGATGTCTAATACCAGATCTACCATTGGTTTACTCGTTGTTTGCTATGATTGCTCGGACAGCAACATTGCCTCTCGGTATTTAGAGCCTCCCAAATCGATCTCATAGCTGGTACTAAGAACGGCCGAGACATGTCGGCTTTTTCATACAAATTTCTTACCTCTCTTGGGTGGATATCGTTATACCAAGAATGTCTCAAGTCGAATCAGAGTCATATAAAATCAAATTCATATACCTACATAGCTTCGTCAACTAATGCATACCGCTCGGTCTTTCTATCAGGTCTGTCATTTTTAATGAAATTGATCAACTATGGATATAAGCATGATAGAGTACCACAGCCCTTGCTTTTGTCATTATTTTACTACACTGAAACTATCGACATGGTCAATCATCGGTGCTTTATGCCCGACAACTACCCTGTTTCTACAGTACAATCTCAGTCAGCATTGCTATAAGTCTGCTGCTGATAATGCCTGCCCTCCTGGAGTGGGTGGTCCAAGACATTGGAGCAACGTCTACAGTAGAACACAACTTAGTATCCCGTGGTTCATGATGGTGAAGCTACCCTGGGCCCTGATTTCGGGAGCTGTTAAATTTGTACCGCCTATTCCCCCTTAAAGTGGCTTGCTCGTGTTCCTCTGATCCCATTTTGGAGTTGCGCCGTGATACCTATTTCAAACACCTAGATCTTGCGATGTAAGAAATGACTGTCCTAGTAACTAGTAAGTTGTTGGAAATATTCCTATTCCGAGGTGATCGATAACCCTTGAAGGCATGCGTATGACATTAAGCCGTTATCAGACCATTCCTGTCCTCAATCCAAACGCCTCACATCATACAATATGCCTTCAGTTGAACTAGGAAAACCTGTTTGTTTTTCGGGGTGATTACGGTCGATACCACAGGCAGTAGTACTCAAAAGAAAGGGGCTGCTAGACTCGAGTATCGTGACAAGCCTGTCTTCACCTAATTGTGGCAAGCTCATTAGAGGGTATGTCGTACTTGGACGGGTTGGCAAATTACATATCGATTCGAACGACTTGAGACCAGGATCATCTGTAGACGATGTGATGTTGACAATAATAGTAAACAACACCTCCTACATTCGATCAGGCATATAAGGAGAAGGGAGCTGATGGTGCAGTGTAGAAACGTCTCGCAGTGCCTCCTAAGCTTTAAAATCGACTGTGAACATGGAGTTCCGGAAGGCATTGCGACTCCTAGCACTAGCAGGAGTCGGTGTCGTTTCAGCCCAAGTCTACGCCAACGGCCCCTTTCAACTACAGATCAACAGCGCGATCAACGCCTCTATCAACGGTAAGGTTTCCGCTCTTTAGTTTACGGACGTCCATAGTCTCTGACATCAATCAAACTGATGACTTTTAGGTTACGCACATCCGTGTCAAGACACGTTAGGCCTATGCTACCAGGACGGAGCACTCGCGCCGCAATCGCCAGGCGAAGGTTTCTTCCTGACATCCAGCGGCGAAGCAGACTACACGACAGGCTACCTGTCATGGCGCAACAGCAACAGCAACAACGCGCAATCCAGCAACGGCGTTTCGGCCTATGGGCCCGTCGGGCTGATCTACGATCCGGGCTCTAACGTCGCGGTGCCCATATTCAACCAGACGACCACGCCCGGAACACTGGGGTTCGACGCCGTGACGAGCATCCTGTTGATGGCCGGCATTGACGACTCGAGCGGAACGGGTGGTGGTGGTGGTAGTAGTAGTGGTGGTGGCCAGCAGGATGGAGGCGGGACGGACCGCAACTACAACAATTGGCATCTGTGCTTCGTGGAGCTGGTTCAGCCTGGCCAATTGCTGGTGTCGTGGGTCTTGGGCGCCAACCTTGGTTGGCCGCCGACGAATCCTACCTGCCAATCGATTAACATTACCATGGTGACGGGAGCAGTGGGATATGGTGGTTAAGTGGCTTTTGTGTACTATTGGATGAAGGATGAAATCGGTTGGATACGGGTTGTAGTTGAAGAGAGCTTATAATAGATCTTGTTAAGTCAGAAAGTTGGAGATAAATATGGAATAGGCCAGTAGTTCAGGGGCTTATAATAACAGTTCGTTATTATCATCGTCCAAGTCCTAGCCGGTAGACTGCACGCTCTGATCATTCAGCGACATGTTCCCAGAAGGATCGACAAGAACGCCAGGCTTCCCAGTCTCCCCACTACCGAAATATCCGGGGGAGAATCCAGCGCAATCGGGACTTATTAGCCGTACTTTGGGGGGCGGAATAGGAATTCGTGGGTATCACAAACCGTGCCGTAATCTTATCTACAGCAAAATGTTTCACAAGCAGACATAGACGGCAAGAAACCTACATATGAAGGAAGAGCGGTGTCATTCTTTCGCGTGGTCGTTTCTAATTATAAGCATCCCCAAATCTCAGATATCTGCATCGACGGCATGCTTCGGTGAAAAAAAGAGCGCACGCATGTGTATGCTAGTTAGTCTGCCAGCCTGCAGAACCTGCGTAACGAAGACAATATAAATAAAACGAGCACATAATATCGAGGTGCATCTTGGAGGGTTGCGACTCGCGAGCTGATGCGAAGATTATTTCCCCTTTGGCATTTGTTGGCTTGTAAGGCGTTCGTCCAGCCCCCAAAAGTCGACTGCGAACGAATCGTCTCGGCCAACTCGTATAAGCAAGCACTAGTCTCACTGCATAGGTAGATAGTTGTAATAGTAATACACTTTGCATGAGTTATTCCCTGCATCGCACGCTGCCAGCCTGCCATCGAACGATCCATTGGAGCAACCCACCACACCAAGTGGCATAGCAGGCATAGATACGATGCGGGAAAGCTAGGTCTTGGTACGGCGAGACTATTTGATTAGCTTTAAGGGGACTTGATGTTCGGACCCTGGAATAATTATAAGTTAAGTCCGTTAAGTTTAACGGAGCTTTAATCGTTAAAAAACTAACAGTTACACGCGCTTAGTTTTTAGATCGACGATAAACATAATTGCTTTTCGATTTTATTAATACTAATTTAAAATATACTTTTTTTAATTCGTAAAATAAAGTTTATAAATATATTTAAATAAAGCGAATCGTACGATTAAATTAAATAAATTAATAATTTTTTAAAATATATATAAATATATATAATATAAATTATATTATTTTAAGTTTTTAATATTATATATAATTTTTTTTTTTTTATTATATAATGTTATTTTTTTTTTAAATATTTTAATAATATATATAATAATTTAAATTTTATAATTTTTATTTTTATTTTTAAAATAATTAAAATAAATTAATATTATTATTTAATTTTATTTTAATAAAAAACTTTTAATAATATTAATATATATTTAATTATTATTTATAAATTAAATATTATAATTATATAATTATAATATATTAAAATATTTAAAAATATTTTTTTTATAAAATATAAAATTAAAATTTTATTTTAAAATTATTTTTATATTAAAAAAAATTATAAAGTTTAAAATAATTAATATAAATTTAAAATCTTATAAATTTATTATTATAATATATATATATAATAATTTATATTATAAATAAAATAAAATTAAATATTATTTTATAAAAA